>PVHY01021513.1:0-23785 GCA_004024945.1 Uropsilus gracilis
GACTCCACAGGACTCTGCGCAGTCACCGTGGAGGCACAGCCACAACAGAGACCAGAACACCACCAGATTCCACCTGGAACCCCACCAGCCACTGGCAGCCTGAGCTCTCATCTGATCTTTTACTTTCATCATCTCCGCAGACTCAGTAGTGAGCCCAGTTCAGCACCTGACACAGCAACTACTGAAACTTCTGCTTCCAGTCAGAGAGGGTTTTCTGCTTTTAGGGGTTCATGTGGTTAGATTAGGTTATATCCCCTCAAAGGCCAGCTGATGAGTGACCTTAATTACCCAAGCAAACCCCTTTTGCAGTGTGAGATGATGGAGTCACAGGAGCGGCTCCAGGAGCAGACATTACAGAAACAAATCTCTGCCTGTTGCCAGCTGTCCACTCAGCCATCTGTGTATTGGCTGCAGGATCATCAGCTGCTCCTTAACCTGAGTCCCAGGCCTCATGTGACATGGGAACATTAACACCTGTCACAGCCTGAGATGAACGGGACAAACAAGACAACCCTGAACAGGGCTGGATTTATGGGCTTGGCCAGCAGCTTTTGCAGGGGTGGTAGGGCCCTGGTGGGAGCCCCCCCACTGGAGCCAGAGAGGATCTGGTACCTCCAAAAGCTGAGACACCCTGAACACCAAATTGATTCCTGGATTTCTCTGCTGGCCATGATAATTTGTAAGCAATGATTTTATACAGTTTTACCAAGTGCTTCTCCTAACATTGATGCAGTCACATCCTGTTTCCTGGATCTCTCTTATCAGATCATAGAGAATGACTTCCTCTTGTATCAGACATGGCAACTTGACAACTATCCTGACACAGCTATTTAAGCCCAGACCACATGTCTGTGATCATCCAGTATGAGTTTTCCTGCCCAGCCAGGGTCTATCTCTAGAGCTCTGTTCTTCTAGAACAGATGGACATTTGCTGATCGGATTTTCACAAATGCTTCTTTTTCCATAAAGGGAACATCAATTGGCATTGAAATAGGAGACTTGTGTAGATATCAACTTACAGTTTGACCAACACTGGATCCTGTTCATTTTCTGAGTTATTGCCATAAGAGAGTGTTTCCTACACACTAGTATTTGTTTCTTCATTTTCCAGTTAGGAAAACAGAAACCATGCTAGTTAGCCTAACAGAAGGCCAATACACACAAAGAATTGAACTAATAGTAAAGGAGACCAGAAATGTGCACAGGAACCTTGAGATAACACAGAGCATGTAGGCCTCGGGTACCACTCATGATGCTGCAGAACCAGAGTGCAAAGGCTTCAGGTTCTCAAAATACTTGGGTAAGGGGCCTGGCATTGGGGATTGGACTTCTGAGGAGGGGCCACCAGGTGGTGTTGCTGATGACATTGGGACTGGGAGGGAAATTAGACACAAGCCCATTTTGTATCATATTAGAATAATATGTTGATGTAGTACAACCATGTTGTTCATGACTACTTTATTGGTTCTAGCGGTTACACGAACATATCAGGTAGGGCAGGGTCAGGGCCAGGGGGCCAGGGGACCAAGGGGCCAGGGGACCAAGGGACCAGGGGCCCAGGGGGCCAGGAAGCAGGCAAACCCTCCAGTAATCTTCACACTCTTCAGTTTTTCTCTGGTGTTTTCTTCACATTTCCTCTTTGCCTTGCTTGCCTCTCTTCTCCCCTGTACTCTCCTACTTTGTGGTGACAGCACCTCTTACCCTTTCCTCCCAGGCCCAGGTGAGCCCTTTCACACATGCACACATATACAGTTATAGGGAGGCATAGGGATGGCAAAATACCACAGGTACTGGTCATAGAGGCTAATGGTGGAAAAAGCTGGATCAACTCATTTACCATACAGCTGATAATATTAAAACTCAGCAGTACCTAGCAATAAAAAGCAAACTATTGCAATGTGGGAGCCCATCTCAGAGATGAGAAACTTGTAATCTAAATCTTTGCAAGTTAAGCTCTCTGCCCCCCGCAGGAGGAACAAAATGGGAGCTGACCAGAATCTGGGGACCTCCTAGGGGCGTAGCTCTCCGGACCCCAGGTATAAGAGTGCTGAAGTCATGAACTGCATCTTTATTAAGAAAATATAGGAGCCCCGCCGTCAGATTCTATATTTTAATTAGATTATCTGTGGAGAATCACTGAGATACTAGAAAGAGCCCAAGGCAAGGAAAACTGGGAGAACCAGATAAGCTTTACAACCAAGGAATAACCTTGGGTGACTTGTAACCAACTTTAATTATCCTGATTCACTAAAAATGATTGCTTAGGAATGTTTAGTAGTATCTAATGATAATCTATTTTCTGTTAAGATATTGATTTCTGTCTTTCGCGATATGGTCCTCACGTGCTCAATGATAATTGCCCTCACGCGGTCATTTCTGCCTCTCACTGAGATAATGCACCCACGACTCACAAAGCGCCCCTCCTGATAGAATGTCGAAATAGCTCGTTTAAACAATATAAAAAGTGACTTGCAGACCTACAATAAACCCAGCAGATTCCTTGCTCACTGAATTCGTGTCTGTGATCATTCGCCTGCCTGAGTTTCTCCTGTCTGCCTGAAGCCCACACTCAGCGGTCTTTCTTGCACGGCCGGTTCGTGGCATTGCACATGAAATAATAAGAATGAATTTCACAAAGAAGGAATAGAAGTCTTGAAGGAATAGAGTAAAAATACAAAAGTACCTGAGGGAGTTTGCATCAGATGGAGGGAGTTTGCATCAGATGGAGGTTCAGATATGGCAGAAGGAAATGCGGTTGGTAGAAAATGCAGGTGTTGCTGCTTGAAGACAGGTGCTTATTAACATGGCACAGAGTGAGGTTTCCCTTTTGCTTAATTCCCCTATTATCTGCACCCTGCACCAGCTAGGAGTCCTCTGTTTACTTCTGAGCTCTTTGTGGCCACCAGTATTCTAGTTACTATTGTAAATATCATGGGTGGAAGCAGATGTAACTGCCACCTAACTTGTTTAATTGGAATTTCCTCAGTTTTATCTTTACCTTGTATTGAGAGAAGCATGTCTGATCTTATTCATATGAATCTGTCCATTCCTACTGTTAACCAGACCTAACATTTCAGAGGATACACACACCATGGTCCCTTCTAAGAGGAGGTCCAAATACAGACATAATCAATTTGGTCCTGAAAAGACTGTGATGTAGAAAAAAAACACTGTTTTTATGAAAAACAGCATTTTGGTCACTACTATCTACAGACAATTCTAGCATCAAAGAATGCCAACTCCAAAATACATGACATTGTGAAAACTCCTGGTTCTCAGAAGATAAGTATAATTTTAAAGTACCCTCTTTGTTTTTCTTATCACACAGACACCAGAATGATATATTAACAGACTCCTTCCTAGATTTTTTTTGATAGAAATCCTTGAAATGTTTTGTATTTTGACTGTATAGAATCCTCAATGAGCAACTCAGAGTTTGGGAAGCTTCTCCAGGACTATGTGGAGTCTGTCCCTGGGTTCCAGTCCTCAGTCTTGATCCTTTATAATCTCACTTTTATTTTGGTTAACACACCTTAATTCAGTGTCTTTAAGATTATATTATAATTGCCTCCAGTAACATTGGAAATCTAGTTTTATTTTGTGTGTTAAATATTGATGAGTACACAGGTGTCAGCATTGAATGAAGAGATTGGTTCATGGCAGCATCACCAGCTGTTAAAACTAGTTTCAATACACTTTGTTACTATATTTCCAAATGTCATTCTCTTGGGTAGTAAGTGTATTTGTGAATTCAGAATTTAGTAAATAGAATGCAGAATTAGAAAATGCATAACAGGAAAAGAAGCTCACAACTGGTAGTCTCTCTAGGATATTCATTTTGTGTTAGCATATATATGTTTCAATCTGACTCCATCGGATCTTTCATAAAATCCATTATAGGAATTTTTTTTTACTATAAGGTTTGAATAAATTGATCAAATATCTGATATGCATTGCTGAGAAAGAACAGGAAGTCTGGGTGCTGATAAAAAGGGAAGACTTAGTGCATTCTTAGAATAGGTGGACTTCATTTAGGGTCTTAATAAGCCAAATGCACAAGAACTTAAAGATGCAAGAATCTGAAATTTCTTCACGGTCTGCAGATAGCAGCATTCTAGTAACCGGTACTTTGCTGTCCTCTGCTGGTTTAGATTGGAATCTCTTGTTAAGTTCTTGGGACTATTTTTATGGAACTTTTTCCTTGAAATATAAAAGTCAAAAATAAATAAAGTATAAAAGTTCGATTAATATACTTATTTTAATATAGAATAAAGAAATATTCTGACTATATGGAAGATTTCAAATCTACAGTTTTCAATCCTTTATATCTTTGGAATGTCATCAAAACCTTGGAACAATTTATCCAGAATTTGAGATTCAATTCACTAATGCCCCCCTTTTGTGGCAGTGACTCCTGCAGGGCACAACTCAAAATTCACACACACACACACACACATACACACACACACAAACACACACACATCAAGAAGAGACAGAAAAAAAAGCCAGGCCACTATGGATTGGTAGGTACAATTCTAATAATGAAAGAAATTCCATAAGGCTTTGTCAATGGCATCTTCAGACAAGTAGTTTCTGCTCCCAAATCTTGAAAGTTTATCTGGAAGTGCACTATGGTCTTAGCTACACATTTCATCTCAGGAACTCATCCTTGGTTATCTGAATAGTCAGTTATTCACACATACCCTCGGGGTATGATGGGGAGGGAAGCAGCCTCCTAAGTCCAGCTTGCACTGAGTAGGTTACTTTTTTTTAAAAATTTTCTGCCTCACCAGTTTCCTGGTGCCAGTCAGCTGCAAGTACAAGTGGGTAACTCTTTACAAAGGCAAAGAATATGCAACATAGGACTGACACAAACATCAATCAATCTAATAAATTCTTCATGTTTCTAGTGCTTCGTACATAGTCTTTACGATGGAGACACCAGGATTTTAACAGCTAGAACCACAAGGGAACATAACCCCCCCCCAACTCATACTATTCATGGATAACACAGGACTCACACACATACGGCTCAGAGTTGCTACTACCTGAGCAAATACAAGCGCATCAGCTGTCCATTGAGATAACCTCCAATATGAAGCAAAGTCAAAGTTTGATGAAAGAGAAATTTATTGAAGAGTTTAATCTGAATCAAACTGAGGACCCCAGATGGAGACCAATATATATAGGAGTACACACACACAAAAAATCACATAATTTTTTTCTGTAAATGAAAACATTTTCCACTAGCTAAGGTGTTTGGTTTCTAGCAAACTTAATTCATTGCTACAGAGAAACATGTTCCTAACTTCAAAGCCATCTCTTGATCACATAGTTATTTCAATCAGAGCGTCTGTGTTTGGGAAGATGTAAGGACTAGAGGTTATGTGTGTGACTCTTTTATTCTAAAAGCACCCCCATAGACATCAGGGCTCAGGCAGGTCAATTACCTCAGGTTCCTTTTCTTAATAGCTCTCACACTTGATAGGGCTCAGACTGCAGAAATTTCAGCCCCTTTTTATTTTTCTCTCCCAGTATTCTTCACCGAAGATAAAGACACCGATTCCAACCTGGAATCTGGAGGTGTCCTTCATTAGGTAAGATAGACATTTGTAACCGTGCAAATATTAGACTATTTGTCAGATCCACACTCTCGGGATGGGGTAGCAATAAGCAAGTGTGTGCATCCCTGTTGCCAGCACCCCAGCTCATGCATGGAGCCCTCC
Source organism: Uropsilus gracilis (assembly GCA_004024945.1). NCBI lineage: Eukaryota > Metazoa > Chordata > Mammalia > Eulipotyphla > Talpidae > Uropsilus > Uropsilus gracilis. The sequence goes on from PVHY01021513.1 coordinate 5,727, forward strand.
TTCTCCTTCAGGTTGATCCAGAGCAGTAGGTGGAGACAGCAACCCATTGGGACATAAGGAGGCAAAGTAAGGAGACCTGACCATGTGGAACTCATGCGCTGATTTTTTTTTTCAGGAAAAGTAAATTTCATTACGTTATATTAAGATGAAATAAAATTATCAGTGGACATTAACACAGGATATTATTATATATAATAATACATTCTTCCAAATCTTTCCAAAATTACCATTACACCCATCATCATCTTCTGGATAATAAACAATGTATTGTTTACAGTATTCATTTTGGATTGACTCCCACTTTCAGGTGGGTGAACTTGGTGGTGAAGAACTCCCTCTAACTTGAAAGGGCACATTTAGCTTGACTAGGCAATGAATCCTGGAATAACAGGTGTAGTCACATGGAACAATGGACTCTCCACTGACTTTCCAAGGTCAAGATCATGTTATGTGAGAATTTTCATTGACTAAATTTATTGGTTCTGCACATGTCGGACTTTTTTGGGGGCCTGACTTTAAAAATGCATGTTCCTGTTTCTTTTTCTGAAGAGAATGCCTGACTCCTCAAGGGTCTATCTTCAGAAAGCACATTGACATGAGAGGAGCATTCTCTCAGCCTTGGGTCAGTCTATAGCTTTCAAAAGAATGTAAGGATCAGTAGAGTGCCCTTTATTTGACCCAGATGTATAACATCTGTATAACACCGAGAAAGAAGAATATGTCTGAAGTCAGGATGTAGCATCAAATATTTTTTTAATATTTGATTATGCACTTTAGTAAAAATACAGTCATGTGAGTCTTTTATCATAAACCATGCACATTTGACTTCCTCCTACCAGGTTTGAAACTTACTTTTCCTTCCATTCACTCCTGTTTTCTCTGCCACTCCTGTTTTCTCTTTATACCACTCATTCTATAAAACAATTGCAAGCAAGTCTTCAAATTCATTTTTCTCTGCAACATGCTTATACACTGACCTGAAGTGCTGTTTACCCAACAGACACATGAAAAAGTGCTCAGCATCACTTATCATCAGTGAATAGCAAATAAAAACCATAATAATATACCAGCTCACACCTATGAGATGGGCCCTTGTCTGAAAAACCATGAATACGTGTTGGTGAGAATGTGGAAAGGATGCCATGGTCCAGCCACAGTGGGGAACGGTGCCTGAAGGAAGGGATGAGGATTGCAATCAAGACGATCAAGACGATCTCTTGGGCAGGAGGGCATAGTGGCTTTTCTCTTGATCCACTGGCCATGAGTTTATTTTTCATACAGCTTTTATACAATTCATGTAACATATTTCAGCAGTTACAATAGCCTTTTGCTTGATGTCAGTTTTGCTGGGAGCTAACTTTCTGTAGGGTCTGCTTATCTAGGATATATGGCGACCACCAGACCCTCTGTAGGATGCCTTTACTATCTAGAGTGATATAGTTTACAGGGCTTCCTGATATCTATGCTTTACTCCAGCAGGCAGGAATTTATAGTTCCTCATATTTGTGAGGATTTGTTCAGTGGGCAACCTTCTTTTTCCACCCCTGACAAAAGGACTTCTCATATACACTGCTGCTAAGTAGTAGTCTAGTTAATAACTTGAGTTTTCTCAAAATATTTAAAAATAGATCTACTATATGATTCAGCAATTCTACTCTTAGATATCTACCAAAATTGCAAAAACATTAATTTTAAGGGATGCATTCCAATGTTCATTATAGCAGTATTTACAATAACCAAATTATGGAAATAATCTATGTATCCAATGGCAGATGTGTGGATTAAGAAAATTTGATGTATATATATATATACAGCAAATATATAAATATATATATACCAAATATAAATATATATATAAGTAAATATATATACACCAAAGTTTCTTAATTGGTATATATGCCATGGAATATACTCCCCTATGAAACCTTGCCATTTTGGTTAATGTGGATGGAACTAGAGGGAATTATACTGTGTGAAATAAGTCACATCCAGTTGAAATTAGTTGATCCATATAAATATGAACAATTAGTCTTCCAAAAGGAACTACGGTTTCATAATGGAGAAAAAATAGCTTCTTTAATATATACAGTGCTGGGGAGCAAGGGTAGACACTTGTAAAAGAGTGAAGCAAGGCCCATATTTAACTCCACACACACAAAAATAGTTAAAAGTAGATTAAAGATTTAGACAGAAGAGCCCAAACCATAAAGTACTTGAAAGAAAATATAGAAGAAACAGTACAAGATATTTACCACAAAGATGTATTTGGGAACATAATCCCAACAGCAAGGGGAGCAAAAGCAAAGATAAACAAATGAGATTATATCAAACTTAAAACCTTTTGACACCTAAAAGAAATTATCAAAAAGGGAAAGAAGTATATTACAGAATGGGAATGTATTTGCATATCATACATCTGACAAAGGATTAATCTCCAAAATTTACTATTTACAGAAGCATACAGAGTCATTCTGGTATAATGCATATTTGGGAAAAACAGAATGGAGATTTGTTGAGGAAGGTAATTACCTAGTTTGGGAGTATTTTCATTTCTTATAACCCAAAATGAATGAAAGAAAGTGCACTGGTAGGGAATAACTTATAGATAGGAGCAGTACAAAAATATGGATTCCCCAAAGATGGAAGGAAACTGGGCAATGTGGGCACATCCTCACATTCCCTGACATGCAACCTCCAGCATGAGTAATACTATTATGATTCATGAGGATGGCATTCCACCATGGTATCCAAATGGTGATCTAGGAATTGATAACTGGACCTTTTACTTGTTTCTTGTTGATAGTAATGAGATCATGATTTCCAATACTGAGAGAAAAATATGGTTTCAGGGGCTGGGTAAAGTTGCTTTTGAAAGTATGGATAACAGTTAAATTTAGCACATTATAGAATGAAATCAACCCTTTATCATATTGCAGAAAAATACCCACTGTTAGATGTTCTATGGCACTAGAAAAGAGGCGAGAAGCAAATCCATATACATAACTTGGAGAAATTGTCCAGAAACCATTCTCAGGATTAAGATTGATGTTCTGTCCTTTCCGGTTAACTGATTCCACACATAGTCCTACCATCCAGTTCTTTGCTGCTATGTTGACCTCCCAGTAATGGTCACCACTGAAGTAGCTCTTCTGACCCAGCACAGCCACCAGAGTATCAAATTGCTCAGGACTTTCAGGAAGATTTTGTCTTTGTGAGACAGATGTCACAGATTTCCCATCACCTGACACCCGAAGATTAGGGTGAGCTGTGGTTTTATCCAGCATGATATCTTCTACAGAAAAGGAAGAGATCAATTATTTGTAGGACTTAGGGTTAGATCTTTTACAATCTAAGAGAGGAAGCAAAGCAGGGTGAGGAATAAATCATATCACTTAGGGAGAAATCTTTTGAAAAATATAGAGAGGTGAGAGAAATATTCTAAACCATTGTCTGTAAAGTTATTCCCATCCCAAATCTGAAGACCTGTTTTGGAACAAAACAGTTTCAAACCATCATCTGTGAAACTAATTTATAGTGTTATATCAGTTTCTGGAGAAAAATAAATCATTAAAGTTAGGAGGATACATAAGCAGCTTGTGGAAAGTCTTTAACAATGGTTCAAATCTCAGACTGTTTATAAAATATTTTTCACTAGGACTATTATGCTCACTCTAAATGGAGTAAATGTGTAACAGTGGAATAGAGAAATGTCAGGGAGAAAAACCCCATCTGCAAAGTACAGAAGCCAAAGCTTGCTCAGTAATTTTTAGCAGAAAGGTATCTAGTAAAGCCGGAGGGGAGGAGGATGGGATGGTGAGGAAGGAAATGGAGATAGAAAAACAGTAAGAAGGGGGCAGGATCAGTTAAGCCCATGAAGATCATATTCAGGAGTCTGGCTATTCTCCAGGTGTGATAAAGAAATGGGAGAGGAACTGGAGAGGATGAGTAATTACAACTATTTAGTGGAGCTTGTGGGTAAAAAAGAGAAGTAGGATAGTAGTTACCTGGAGAAGTTAGATCAAATGGTTAATGCTTTTAACCTCTTTTTTGGGGGTGGGTGATGGGGGGGCATAACAACATGTGAGTGTGCTAATGAGAATAAGGCAGTGGACATGAGAGAACTGAGGAAAGGCAGAGTAAGAGGAGAGAACAGAAACTAAATCCCAAGTTTTATTTATTTTTTGACTCTGGAGAATTTGGTGATAGTGATTTTGAGGTTAGGATGGAGTGATAATTCCCACTTTTCTGCTTCCATGCTTTGCAGAGCTTATGCATCATTTAAAGGAATCTTCTGAAAGAAAACCTCCATTTAATGACTTGTTTCTTATTTAATGCCATGTGTATGTATCCAAAATAAAAGATTTTATCTGAGTTCAAATGTGTCTTAAGATTATTTGGGAAAGACTATTACTTTTTTGCAACAGAGTACCAAAGAGGTTAAATGATAAGCATAAAGTTATTCTTAACCACACAATATAAACTTTACATTTACCTGCAAATCTTCGAGCTTTATCCAGATCTACAAACAAGAAACATACAAACTTAGCTGAATAACTGGGAAAGGGCAGGGTCTGTGATAGGTGGTGATGTATGGCATATCATGTTTCTTTGTCATTCTGATGTCACTTACTTTCTATGTTTTCTGCAGTTTTTGAATCTACAACCAATCAGAGAGCAAGGTAAGTATTTCATGGGAATACAGGATGTATATTCAATGTAGCATATAAAAGAAGGACAAAACTTACCAAGGAATTTAGAGATTCTGTCTAAAAAATAAGATAAAGAGATTAAAATTATTAGTTTTTGATGCTCCAAGAAATTTGATGCCATATAAATTGTAAGATTTCAGAGAATTAGTGTTTTGGAATCCTTTGGATAGATATCTGTAGTTTGCAAATTTCTACTGTTTGTAGTTTAAAGTCAGAAAGGATAACTTGTCCTGGACATTCATGTGGGACACATTTAGGTTGTTCAACAAAACTGTCACTTAGAATTGTATGCTTGTTTCTTAATCAGAAGCAATACTTCATTATTTTTCAACTACTGCTGCATCAGTTAAATTTCCAAGTACAGTATCCCTGAGTTAACTGGAAAAAATTTCTTTTATCAAGCAAAGGTTTATTGAAAATCCACTTTAGTCTTACAGCTATATCTGTAATAGTGTAATCACTGTGAAATAGTCTCTCCACCCACAGGGTTATTGCAAAGCAGTTTGTCACCTGTAACTCTGTGCTTGAACCACTCCTTGACTTAAGTGAACAAAGAAAGGTCACCATAGGACTCCTCTAGTTTTCCTTTTTACAAGTATTTAATTTTTTAATTTAATTATAGTCTATATATTACAAAACATTAATTTCATTAAGATTCAGAAAGTGAAAACAATCCCATCAGTTTCTTTTACTTAGTTATAACCATTTTAAAATATCTTGCCACACAATAAGTAGTGTTGGCATGGGTGTGGAGAGAGGAACACTCTTACTCTGCTGGTGGGAATATAAACTGGTCCAGGCACTATGGAAAGCTGTGTGAAGGACCCTGAAACTACTGAAAATGGAACTCTCATTTAACCCAGCAATAACATTTTTTAAATTTAGTCTTTGAGGCATTTAGGAGTTTTTTCCTTAATTTGGCAAAAGCAAAACCAAAAACATCAGTCATTTATAAGTCTCATCTATGAGATTATCCAAGAGAAAATGTTAAAAAGAGAAGCACATAATAGATGGAAAAAATAGAGAAAGATAAATACCATATGATTATATTCATATGTGGAATGTAAAGTGACAGAGCAAACAATCAAAATATAAACAAACCCTTAGATTATGATAACAGAATTGTGATTACCAGAGGGGGAAGATGTGAGGGGTAGGTGGAATGGGCAGAGGGATTACATGATTGCATGATGGTAAGTGGTATATCTAGATCTTTTGTTCATGGGTGTTGGTGTGCAATTGTGCTACTGAAATGCACATTGATACATTTTTTGAGGTGTGTAGTTGTACTACTGAAATGTACATTCTTTGTAAATGAATGCTAATTAAAAAAAGAAAAGAAAATGACTCCTTAGGTCAAGTCACACACTAAAGTAATAATTTATTGTGTAAGTAAAAACCAAAGATAAAACAATAAGCTAAGAGAAGAAAATAAGTTAGATCTTTTTTCTTGGCTATATGCCATTATTATAAATCAATAATAGGAGGAAAACTGGAAAAAATCACACATACATTATGAAGACATGAAAATTGAACACAATCCTGAAAAAGAAATGGCTCAAAGAATAAATTAAAGGGGAATCAGGAAAGACTTTTAAGAAAAACAAAATAGAAACATAATATACCAACACTTGTTTCTTGTGGCAAAAGCAGTTCTTTTTTTGCATATACTTGGCATAGTTTTTGAAATGACTCAAAAATGGAAAAATTCAGAAGGTCTAGCACCAAGTGAATGGTATCCCATTCTAATCCTGCAGTTCATTTTTAATGAGCAATAGACAAACTGTTGATTAACAGCCAAAATGGATTCATGACCTCAAAATAATTGTGTTGAGTGATACAAATCAGTATGTCAATACATTATTTGCAAATTATTTGATCAGTAGTTAATATCTTAAAAACAGAGTGAACTCATACAATATCAAAAGAAATTCAATTAATAATGGGAAAAATATCTGAATAGACATTTTTCTGCTTTTTAATTCAATAGGATACTTAATGGCCAATGGTACATGAAAATGTGCTCAACATCACTTATCATCAAGAAAACGAATGTAAAAGCCATAATGAGATATCTTCTGACAACTGTTAAACAGGCTATCATTAAAGACAAGAAATAAATTCTGACAAGAATGTGGATAAGAGAATCATTGTGTACTGTAATGTACAGTATTTTGTGTAGTGAAATTATTTGGCGTAGCCAATACAGAAAGGGACAGACATGATAAGGAGTTTCCTCAAAAAAAAAAATTGAACAGTTTATAAATGGGCCATTAATACTGCTGCTGGATATATAATAAAGGCAACATGATCACTATCGAGATTTATGTGTACTTCCATATTTATAGCAACCTGACTTACAATGCTTCAGACATGGAAACCTCTTCAGTGTGTACAGATGGATAAATGGATACAGAAAATGGGATATAAGAAATAGACATAGATATGTGCATATGAATATATATATATATATATATATATATATATATATATAGATAGATAGATAGATATTATTTAGCCAGAAAGAAAAAGGAAATCCACCATCAGGAATAATTTGATGGCTTTATGCTTGGTGACACAAATTACACACAAATCATTTAGAAGTAGAATTTACAAAAACCAGACTAATGCAAATAAAGATCAATTTTGCATTTACTAGAGGTGGTGGGTGAAGAGCAGGGGAATTGGATGAAGGTGATCAAAAGCCATTAACTACTTGTTACAAGTAAGTTGTAGTGATGTAATACACAAGTGATAACTATAGTTACAGTGAAGGTCAATGCTACATTCAAATGGAATGGGTATTTTTTTTTATTGCACTTAACTTACCTTTATCTTTCTTTAAGTTTTCTGTATGGGAACAAAAAAAACAACAACAAAATAAAACAAAAGTGTTTTAGATAGTGCATTCTTCATCCCACCACACATAATCTACCTTGGATTTTGGTACCCATTTGATGAATCTGTTAACAAGCAAATTTGAAAGTTGCTAAGGGAGTAGATAGGCAAGGTTCTCCGAAAAGGTAGAACAAGTTTGTAAAGATGTGTAAATACAGTTAAGTGTATAATTATACTTCTGTGATAATAATTTTGCAATAACTATACATATCAAATCTTTATAATGTATATTAAAAGGTATATGAAATTACGTGCCAATTATCTCAATAGAAATATATTGGTAAGGGGAAAATATTTCTTCAAATAATCTGAGATCAATGCAGAGTTCAATAGGAATGAATTTTGTTTTTGCACCACACCTACCTTTCTCTTCCACTATTTCTTCTGTATGGAAAAAAAACCACACACACACACACACACAAATAAACAAAAAAGCAATATGTTAGTGTCTTCCTCTCCTTACCCATAGAAAATCCACCTCAGATCTTCTTTCCTACTTGGAAACAGAAACCTTAAGGCCACAGACTTGATGGTCTACACTGTTCTGACAGAGACAGGCTTCTTTTCTGAATATAAGATATTAACACAAATTAACAGACACAGTTTGAATCACAAACTAATATGGAAAAGAAACAAGATATTAAAAAAATTCTCTTCCTTTCTTGTTAGTTCCTTTGAATGAGATCTTGAATTTGAATATAGAGGTGTCAAGTACCTGTAAACTCTACCCTTCCTTCCCACAGCTTCAAAACAGAATATCTTAAAACTGATGTTGATAATCTCACTCATTTCATCACAAGAGCAATTAAGAGGAGGTCAGGCAAGTGGCAAGAAGAAACTGGAGTAAGTGAGTAAGTGTGCATTTCCTTATAGGGAGTGATGCTACTAGGTATAAGATGTTGGGATGCTGCTGCTTTACCTTACCTCAGGCAAAGAGGATGTTGCCTTTTGCAGACTCAAGTCAAGCAATTGAGTCTTTCATTAAACAATAACCCTAAAAGCAAGCAGTGACCCCTGAAGTTTCAGAAACAGAGAGTTTTCTGATCCACACCTTAAATTGTTTTATATCATAGGTTTCTGACTTATCCTATAGCCTCAGGAGCCTGGAGCACTGGATCTGATGCTGATCTGAGTGAGCCTCATGTTGCTTCAGCCCCAGAATGAATCCACATTTGTGCAGAATTGGGATTTCTTTGACAATTCCTTTCATCATATTCTACTAATTTATCCTTTTGAGATTTTCAGGTACTAAAATTTCGCATATCTCCTCAGAAGTCTCTTTATTAGAAGTTTGCTAATTAGAAAATAATCAAAAATGTTGACAGTGCCAAATTCATTCAGATAAATACTTTATCAAAATCTCTGCTAAGCATTTGACCTGTGACTCTGTGATACACAGAATAAGGGATTTTTTTGAAAAGAAAGAAAGAACCTCATGTGAATTTCATCTCTCTGTTTAGATGCACAGTACTCACTCTTTCTCTTGGGGAACATTCTGATAGATTACTCATGCCCCCTTGCCATTAACCAGCCACCCCCTACCCCCACCACTTTGTCTCAACAGAAACATATAGGAAGAGAATAAAGATATTGGAAGTCAGTGCTGAATTCAGTGATTATGATTTTTTAAATTTTCACTTACCTTTTTCTTTCTTTAAGTTTTCTGTATAAAAAACCAACAAGACAAAATGAAAGTATGTTAGATAATGTCTTCCCTTAGAACACTGATCATAGATCTTGATATCAGAAATATTAGGGCCACAGAAATAATGACAACATGATGACCATAATTAGCAAGCTAATTCAAAAGAGGCTAAGCAGTAGATCTTAAAAGTTCTCATAAAAAGTTGCCGGGCACGGTGGCTCATGCCTGTAAGCTTCAGCCTATGAAGCGACCGGGGCTAGGGATTGCGGTTTGAGTCCCGCCTGGGGCCCGTAGCGAGACCTAGTTCCAAAAAAATAGCTGGGCATGGTGGCGCATGCCTGTAATCCCAGCTACCTGGTAAGCTGAGGCTGGGGATTGCTTGAGTTCGTGGTACCCCTGCGGTTCCACGGGCAAAAATAGTGAAACCTAGTCTCAAAAAAAAAAAAAGTTCTCATCAAAAGTAAAATAATAACTTTCAACATGTGAAGTGATGGATGTTAACTATATTATTGGGGTAATAATCCAGCATTAAATATATATATATCAAATACAGTGTTCATTTAAAAGTTATATAATATTATATGACAATTATCTCAATGAAACTGCAAGATAGAATTTGATGGGGGATGAAAAAATTTAAATTCAATTATGATTTAAACTGTAATGGGTTTTTATTGTACCTCACTTACCTTTCTCCTTCTCTATTTCTTCTGCATGAAAAAAAAAACCCACAGAAAACAAAAGTATGTTAGATAGTATCTTCCTTTTCCTTCCCACAGAAAATTCACCTCAATCTTCATCCCCCTTAACATAAATCTTAATGCCACAGATTTGGTAGTCTACTTTATACTGAATACATACAAAGACTCTTTTCTGAGTAAAACATATTAACACAAACTAAAAAAAAAATACTGTTTGACTGATGATTGTATGCATAAGGAAAATAAGGTGTTAAAAGGATTCTTTTTTTTTTTTGTTTATTCCTTTAGATGATCAAGTTTGAAAAAAATAGGTGCCAAGTATCTACACAAAGCCTACCATTTCATTCCATGACTTCCAAGAGTGAGGCCTAAAACTGATGTTCTCACTGTAGCACAAGAGAAATTGAGAGATCCACAAGTGGTAAGAAGAAACTGGAATAATTAATGAGAAAGTGTGTATATTCTTATAAGGATAGATGAACATATAGAGGAATTGGGGCATGGGCTACTTTGCCTTATATTGGGCCAAAAAGGATGACATCTTTTACACACAAACAATAGAACTGTTCAATAAACAATAACCTGAAAAAACAGCATGTCTCCTAGTATTTCAGAAGTTGAGATATTAGCCTTCTGATCCACAATTTAAAATGCTCTAAACCACAAGATGCTACCTATCCTGTAGCCCGAGGAGCCTGGAGCACTATATCCGATATTGATCTGAACATCATGTTGCCCCCAGAATGAATGCCCATTTCTGCAGAATTGGGAACAACTGGAATTTCTATGACAATTTATCTTCTCATATCCTACTAATTTATCCTTTTGAGATTTTCAGGTACAAGATTTAGATATCACCTTAGAAGTCTCTTTATTAGAAGTTTGCTAAATAAACCTAACAAAACACGTGAAAGAACTATACAAAGAAAAGTTAAAAACACTGCTAAAAGAGATAGACGAAGACAAAAGGAAATGGAAAGACATTCCCTGCTCATGGATTGAAAGAATTAACTCCATCAAAATGAGTTAGTTAGGAAATGACCAAGGAGATAAAAAGTCCAGGATGAGCAAAATCAGGTACAAAGTTCCAAAGGATATCAAGCAACAGAAAAATATTCTTCTAATAAACAAGGTGAAGGATGTAAAAAAAAAAAAAAAAAAAAAAAAAAAAAAAAAAAAAAAAAAAAAAAAAAAAAAAAAAAAAAAAAAAAAAAAAAAAAAAAAAAAAACTTAAAACAAAAATAGAGAATATCACTAAAATATGAATACTACTATCAAAACTTACACTTTATTGTATTTCAATCATTTTATTATGATACAAAAAATATAGCCTTTTAAAAACCAGATGTTGGTATTTATGTACTGGGTTGGCATCTTATCATATAAAACATAAGCTAATATTAATTATGACTAGTAAAAAAGCTCAAGAAAGAGAAAAAAAGCTGAGATGAAAATCAACATTCAGGCATGAATGTGTAGACATAGAAAAAATAACAGGAAGAAATACAGCACAAAAATAGAGTTCTTTTCCACCTTAAAAAATGAAAGCAAATCTTATGAACAAATATTCCATTGACTATACCTCACTGTGACTATCTTAGAATGCAAAAGGAAATACAATCTATACATTATCATATAAAATTAGGTCAGTTCATAATGAATATTATGTTTAGACAATGATTTAAAGAAATGATGATTTTTTGTACAGAAATCAATTATTAATCTAAATTTATTAGTACGTAGAATTTTGTGATAATGTTCCGTAACATGGAAATGAATACTTACCTTTCTGTTTAGTTAACAATTCTGTGTAAAAACAAGATGTATAATATATGATAAAAGCAATATATAATAATGACAAATCCAAGCCATCAATGTTTATCAAGAGTTTCTACATTAGTAATCTTCATTCAAATATTTTAAGCTACCACTTGGTAAAATATAAGCTAAGGTGAAAATCAGGATGGAAAGGAGAAAGAAATGAAGAAGCCCAAGTTTCCATCAATTCAGTTGGGTGATTTTTAAGAGGTTTCAAAGGAACTTGAACCCCATTATCCAGAGAACCCCATTATCATCTCAGAATTAATCAGCCCCTACAAGTGCTACTGCTAACTGTATTCAGAATATTCCAGAAATAAATCACAGCCAGGTTATCCACAGGGTCTGAGCACCCAGAGGCAGGGACAGGCTCTGTGAGCCCTGGTCAGGTTAATCTGAAACAGACAACCATACCTCACACCCAAGAAATAACCCTTGAGCATTGCCAGACAGAAAACTTTCCTTCAGCACATTAAAGGGGGCAATAATCTTATGATATTAGAAATGCAATTTAGGGACAATTAGGAATTTTATAATAATTCCTCTCATCAACTCCTACTAATTTATCCTTTTTGAGACTTTTAGGTAACAAATAAGGAAATGTCCTTAAACTCTTAGTCACTGATATTTGGCATCTGGTAAGAATTTCAAATGTTGGTATCTGACTATGTTAGAAGGAATCCACTAGACCTGAGGAGCCTTTGCAAATAGAGAGGTGAGAGATGGTCTCCCAAGGTTATTTTCTATAGGTTTGCTATTCCCAATTCCAGTGAAGTGGTCAACATGCAAAATAAACTAACAAAACGAGCAAGACTGGATGATCTTGGTGGAGCTTTTGAAGGTTGAACAGACCTTGTTCTGCGCACCAGGTGCCTCTCCCTGATTTTTTTGTAGGTTTACCGACTACCTGTGTATTGTGCTTTTCCCAGGATCACAAACACAATGTGAAGCAATTATGAGATAATGACCCAGCAAAGCTCAGGGAGGGTTGCAGGAGCTGGTTATGACAAAGGAGGGAAAAAAGCAGAATCTTCAGCCCTAAAGTTCTATTTATCTCCTTATAGCCACAGACTCTCTTAGAAATCTCTTTTAACTCACCACCCTTGCATTGTGAACAGATACTTACTTAAACTGCAGAAAGAAAAGAATAACTTACCATATTTTTCATTGAGTTCATCTTTAAAAACAAATAGATAAATACATTAGAGGGAAATTATAAAAATATTGAAAATTAATTGCTCTGTGAAGATCGTATTGCCTGTGATAGATGCAGGGAAATCACCTACATGGTAGTTGGGTGCTAAATTTGTGCAGCTGATCACAAGTAGAGAGAAATTGTACCCACATATATTCTTGAGAGGCTTTGAAGAACCTATATTGTCATTTACAAAGGCCTGTCATGCACCCTGTCCAGAACAATGATCTCCAGTACCCAATGGGACTGGTTAAGTATCTGAGATGGCCCACACTAACCTACTTCTAGAGGACAACCCTGTAACCAGTGTTTGTCAGTTTTTGAATGCTTTCAATCTATTTGAGTAATAACATCTCTGACATTATGGATCACAGATTTGGCAACTAGAGAAGGTAAATTTAGAAGCATTTTCTCCAAATCATATTTCTACCCATAGCAGTGCAAGATGTTACTGTCACATCTTCACTCACCCAACAAGCATTTTCTTTCTATCTGGGAGCTGTTGCAGAAATTACAATTAAGTTTCCATTCTGTATGATATCACCTGCTCACCTAAGAAAACCCACTTGTAGGTTAATGCTTGTGGCCCCCCTCTCGTTTCATCACATCTGCATCATCACTTCAGCTCCCATGCCCTGTCTCATCCACACTCTAAACTCCTTTGCCCAGGGTTGTTCTGGAAAGAGAATCAGGGAGAAAGATTCATATCCTCATCTTGCCTATGTAGCCTTTGGCCTTAAAAGCAAGTATGTACTTTCATTCTGGTCTAAAGAGACCAAGAAAGCAAACTTTCAGTCTTTTAGAGTACTAGTCCTCTGCATGATTTAATATTTGCTAGTACTGAACTTTCTCACTGATACTTTGATTTTTCAACCAAATTAGAGGAAATGTCCCTTACTTTACAAGAAAACGTTGGTCTACTGCTAGATATTTTACACCTGATTCCCAATTTGCAAGTCAAAGGTTAAGTGACATCCATTTCTGGCAACCTGGGAAGGTGAAACTCTTCGTTCTGAATTTGATGTGTTTTTTGTGCATTCCCACTTTCATTGCTCCAATACAGGTAATTATGGAACATAAAAAGTCTAATGTGAAAGCCTTCTTCATGTTTTTCTAAGCCATCTACTAACTGTTGTTATAGGATCCATCCTCATGATGTGTCCCCTGGCCAAACAGTATCAGCATCACCTGGTGCTGTCCTATAGATCCATACCCAGCCCCAACCCAAAGGGACTGAATCAGAACCTGGGATGGGACCTAGCAATCCATGTCTCAGCAAGCTTTCCATTTGATTCTTGCTGCATGCTCAAGGCTAAGACCCTCTGCTATGTTAATTACTGAGAAACAATGTAGTGAGCACAGTGATTCAGGGTCTCTGATCTTTGGATCTCAAACTTACAAGACACCTGCTCCTCAGGAATGTGCGAAACAGGGCACACATGTAACCCAGGGAGGAGCTCACTGCCTTTCCTTAAGCTTCCATGCTAGTCTCTCTATTTTAACAAGGGCTAAGATTAGTTATCCAAGAACTTTCAAGTACAAGTCCCTATGGCACAACTTGAATCTAGAATCACCTAGGATCTTGTTGAGCTACTTTTCAGCTTATATGATATATGATCTATTGACCTTATTTGACAGGTCAGGACCCCAACTGACCTGTCAAATACGTTCTTTGAAAGACTCATGAAGTATGGGCACCTATATGTGCCCCTCCCACAGAAGAGGTGAAAATACAGAGGTGGGGAGGTAAATTAAAAATGTGTAAAAAATATGAGACTTTAACTAATACATTGGTATTACTGCTGTCTTGAAAACAAACACCATAAGTAAAAATAATTTTAACTGTTATGTATATGCATTTTAGCTATGATAACTATATAATTCAGATTTATGGATTACATTTATATTGTTATGGAAACAAAATTATCTATTTTATGCATTTTTTACCACCCTATAAACAAACTCTGTAACGCTTAAATAATAATTCCCCCAATTGAATCCAACTGCCAACTCCTCAAACCTCACATTTACTTTGTGTCTATAAATTTGACTAGTCTAGAGAGAGCAAATCAGTCTGACTTATTTCAGCTAGCATAATGTTTCCAACATTCATTCATGTTGAAACATAGACTAGATTTTCATTACATGGTTCATAGTTAAATAACAACTATTTTGTATATGTGAATACATACAAGTTCATAATTAGGTATATATGTATATACCATTATGTCAATTCCACACATTTTTGATTATTGAAGTTTTTTAAATTGGAATTATATATTCTCTATCTTTTCTATTCAATATCAAGTTTGATTTTGCAATTCAGGTAGAATGTGAAGGGATTATGAGACAATGGCCCAACAAGGTTTGTAGGAGTTAGTTAGGAAAAGGGGAAAAAAGCAGAATCCTCAGTCCTAAAGTTCTATTTATCTCCTTATAGCCATATTGACTGTCTCTCTCTTAGAGATCTCCTTTTATGTCACCACCCTTGCATTGTGAACAATACCTACTTAAACTCTAGAAAGGAAAAAATAATTTACCATATTTTTCATTGAGTTCACCTTTAAAAACAAATAGATGAATGAATTATAGGGCAATTCTAAAAATACTGAAAATTCATTGCTCTGTGAAGATCATATCACCTGTGTAAGATGTAGGGAAACCACCTACATGTGGGTGCTAACATTTGTGCAGCTGCATCATAAGTAGAAAGAAATTGTACCCACACATATTATTAGGAGACTTTGGAGAGCCCACACTGTCATTTGTAAAGGCCTGTCATGCACCCTGTCCAGAACAATGATCTCCAGCACCCAATGGGACTCGAGTATCTGGGCTGTCCCACACTAACCTACACCCAGAGGACAACCTTGTAACTAGTGTTTATCAGTTTTTGAATGCTTTCAATCTATTTGAGCAATAACATCCCTGGCATTATGGATCACATATTTGGCAGCTGGAGAAGGTAATTTTAGAGAGAAGCATTTTTTCCAAATCATATTTAGACCCAGGACAGTGCAAGATGTTATTGCCACATCTTCACTCACCCAGCAAGCATTTTTTTCTATCTGGGAGATGTTGCAGAGATTCAACTTAAGTCTCCACTCTGTATGGGATCAATTGCTCACCTAAGAAAACCCACTTGTAGGTTACTACTTGTGCCCCCCCCTTCTGTTTTCCCAGATATGATTCATCCATTTAACTCTCAGTTCCCTGACTCCTCCCTATCCTAAGCTCACTCTGTCTGGAGTTGTCTTTGAAACAGAAACAGGGAAATTGTCATCTTGCAGATGTAGTCTTTGGCCTTAAAAGCAAGTGTGTACTTTCGTTCTGGTCTAAAGAGGCCAAGAGAACAGCCTTTCAGCCTTTCAGAGTGCTAATCTTCTGCATGATTTAATATTTGACAGTATTGAAAATAATTTTCTCATTGATATCTTGATTTTCAACCAAAGCAGTGGAAATACTCCTTACTTTCTAAGGAAACATTAGTCTATTGTTAGATAGCTTATTTCTGAGTCTCAATTTGCAGATCAAAGGTTAGGTGACTTCCATTTTTGGGCATCTGGGAAAATAAAAATCTGAATTTCCTGAATTTGATCTCTTTTTAAGTGCATTCCCACTTATATTATTCCAATCTAACAAGTAATAATAGAAAATAAAAATGAAATTTTGAGGTCAAAGTCTTTATAATATTTTCTAGGCCATCTACTAAATGTTTTAAGATCAATCCTCATGGTGGATACCCGGGTTAAACAACATCATCACCACCTGAGGTATTGCTAGACATCCATACTCAACTCAACTCCAGCCCAAAGGGTCTGAACCAGACCTGTGGTGTAGCTTAGTCGGGGAGCGGCAGCGGCTGGTGACCCAGAAGTAAATTTGCTCAGGCATGCAAGGGGAACAAGGAAGAAAAATTGCTGAAGCTCAGTGCTCTGGTACACATCACTAGGAACAGGAAAAATTTAGGCAAGAAATAAAGCAAAAATAGATATGTGCTGTCCTCTGTGTAAAAATGTGTACGTGACAAAGAAAAAATTGCATCAATATTGAGTGACATATCCCTGCCCAGAAAAACTGTTTATAAGCTGAGCTGAAAATAAACTTAGGGCCATGGGTTGAGATTCTGCATGCCCTCCTGTCCAGACGTGTCTTGATTTTAATCCTTGCTCTTTCCCTCACTTGCTGTTCCCTATCATGACTGGACCACAGCAGTTTATTAATCTATGTCTCAACAGGTTCTCCACGTGATTCTTGCTGCATGCTCAAGGCTGAGAACCTTGGCTCTGTAGGGTCCTGAGAAATAACTTAGCTCAGTGACACAGGGGCTCTGATCTCTGGATCTGAAACTGACAAGACAAGGTTGCTTCTCAGGAGTATGTGGGAATAGGGCACACATGTTACCTGTGGAGGAGCTCACTGGTTTTCTTTCAGTTTCCATGCTAGCCTCTCTATTTTAACATGGGCTAAGGCTAGTTCTGTGAGAACTTCCAAGTACACCAAGTCCTTACAAAACAGCTAGAATTTAAACCTCTTGTAATTGAATGAGTGTGCTTATCTGAGTTAGAATGATGTCAACTCACCATGCTCTCTCTTGAGTGAACCTGAAAAGTAAAAGAAAAACAAATGAGAAAAAAAATTGGAAGCATTACCCAGGATCCAGTTGGTTGCTCTTCAGCTTGTAAGACAGGTCAGAGCCTCAGATAACTCCCTTATATTGATTGAAGGGATATTAAATGTGTATCCACCCATATGTCCCATCCCTACATGATAGTTAAGAATTGGGGGGGCATAAATGAAAAATGTCGAGTTTAAACCTTTTAACTTGAGTCTTGCCCTGAGGCAGGGTCTGCAGCAGCACAGGCCCTCACAAAGGCCAGAAGTACTGGTGCCATTGCACAGTACCAGTAGAGATAAGGGAACCAAGGGTACTTACTGCACAAGGATGTTAATATACCTCTGCCAAAAATGGTCACATGACAAGACCTAGATCCACTGCTAATCAAAGTCACTCTCACGGAAACGTGGAAAAGCAGATTAGATCCATCAGCATTAAGGGAGAGAAATAATGAGAAAAGAAGGCAGCTGTGGAA
>PVHY01021514.1:0-23746 GCA_004024945.1 Uropsilus gracilis
TTGGCAAGCAAACTTATTTGTTTCGTTTTACTGTAGAGGAAAAATGGGAAGACACAATTCTCACATTGGATCTCTTACCCTTTTCTGTTTAAGTATTTGAACTGATCTCACTGAGAATGTAGACTTCAATGACTTTGTTTGCTTTCTATCAGACCTCTTGTTTTTATTCTGCTGGTTTGATATGTATAATTCCTACCACAATCATTTGCACAAATGATTAGATTACCAATAAAATGTACTTTGGGAATCAAATTTGAATAAATAAAATTATCTAATATGGTCTTGAGCCAGAGAAAAACTTTGACCACTATAAGAGAAAATTGAAAAGTATTCATTTGATTACCATGTAAAATATTTGCTTTTCATGCTGTCCAGTAAAGTACAAAAGATCGGTGTCAGTGTGTGATAGGGCAAAAATATATTGGAATAAATGTTTGATGTATTTATATTCTTTACTGACTCATGTTCCTTTCATTACTTGAAAAATTATGGTGCTACCTGAAATTACAACTCACTTTCTTCTGTAAGGTAATTACATCTCTTTTTTAAAAGTTTTTCATAATCACTAAAATAGAAAAAAGAACAATTTCATGGTTATGCATTGTATATTTTCTGCATTGTATATGCTCTGGAAATTCTTCAGTCCTAATTATCAGCAGATAGTTCTCTTTCTCAAAATTGCTTTGATTACACAGTGTCTTTTGTGGTTTTGTTCATATCATAGGATTAACTGATGTGTTTCTGTGAAAATCTGTTGGAATTTTCATTGGGGTTGCATTGAATGCAGATTGCTTTAAGTAATAAGGCCCTAAAAGCAAAATTAGTTTTTCCCATGGATTGAGCACAGGATATCTACCCATATATTATTAAATTTTTCAATTTTTTTTCATCAAAATCTTACAGTTTCCAGTGTACAGCTCTTTCACTTGCTTGGATAATTTGTTTTTATACATGCTACTCTTTTTGATATCAATGTAAATGGAATTGCTTTCCTAATTTCTGTTATAGCTTCTTTCTTGAGCTGAGAAATGCAAACTAATCTTTGCATATTGATTTTTAAGTCCTGATATTTTATTGAGTTAGTTTATCATTTTTTGGCATTTTATCTGGTCATTTTGATTTTATTATATGTCTGCAAATAGAGTTTTAATACATCCTTTCTGATGCAGAAACCATTTTTCTTGAACTATTGCTCTGGCTAGATTTCTAGTGCTATGCTGAATAAAAAAAGTGACGGTGAACATCCTCATCTGATTTTTATCTTAAAGATAGTTTTCAGGTTTTCTTCTGTGAATGTGATATTATCTATGGGACTTAAAACATTAGCCTTCATATATTGTAGCATATCTTTCTATGCCCAACTTATTAAAAGTTTTATCAAGAAATGCTGTCAAATTTTAAAAGATTTTTTTTGCATTTATTGAGATGATCATGATTTTTTTTTTCATTTTGTTATTGTTTTGTCTCAGATTGAGTTTCAGATAGCCCTCATCTTAACATTGCATTGCTTTTCTAATAATGCTTAATATCTCTGAACCATACTGCATTTACTTTTATCCAATGGGGAAATCTTTGTATTAGTTAATTGAACATAATCATGAAATTAACCTTATATAAGTTCTTCTACTTAAGGTAGGATTCCTTATTCAAGGAAGCTAAATTAACTGAGAAGATTGCTATTCCATTTTTTTCAAAAAAAAAACAATATTGCATGATTATGTGTTACATTCCTATTACTCTTTCAACAAATTTTTGCCATGGAGGTTTAATTCAAACAAATTGATGTTTTGTTTGGGAGGTCAGAATTTTCATGTCTATCTCCTTGAGTTCCAATCAAGATGTTTACAAACCAGGTTCTTCTAAAAATTTCTGAACAGATTATGTTAACTTTTCTAGTATAGTGTCTTAGGATCTCAATTTTTCCTTGCCTCACTCTCCTTCCTCCATCTCCAGTGTTATCCTCAGCTGTCCCTTTGATTCCAACTATTCTGCCTCTCTGTTCCACACTCAAGGTCCATGGTGAGTATGTTAGTTCCAACTGCATAATCATTACCAATCATCTTTATAATTGCAAGGACATAGAAGCAACCTAAGTGCCCCAAAACAGATGACTTGATGAAAAAATGTGGTATATACACATGATGGAATATTACTCATCAATTAAGAATGACAAATTTGACGACTTTATGACAACATGGATATACTTAGAAGAAATCATACCAGCAGAAGCAAGTCAAAAAGAGAAAGACAAAAGTCAAATGGTTTCACTAACATATGGGATATAGTGAAAAAATAAAAGCCATGAGGAAAAGACAAAACATGCTAAGCACCAAACTGAAGCACACAACTATGGGCAGGAGGGAAAAGGTGGGGGGGATTGGAAGGGAGGGTGGGGGTGAGTAAATCCCTGGGATTGCAATGATGTGAAATTTATATATAAATAAATTATATAAAAATAATTTTTCTTTAAATAACATTAAGAAATATATTATTTTGTGTTTCTCAAGAGAACTTATATTAAACATATTTAAACATCAAAAATATTTCAAGAAATATTTCTTTCAAGAAATATTCATTAATGTCATTCAAGGATATATATGTAAAATCAACACAGAATATATAACAGCATGTACAGTAAATGAAAACATTATTCATTAAAATGTCATTCAAGGCAATTTTGGTTCAAAGATTGAGCCACCTATACCTCACTGAAACAGTAGCACATCTTTCTAATCTAACAGTAGACTAACAGCACTAGCAATAGCATCGGCACCCAAGAGCTGGTTAAAATTTTAGTAGCTCTGCACCCACAAGGATCTGCTGAATCAAAATATGCATTTGAACCTGAATCCTAGCTGGTCCATATAAATTTGAGGTTAAAGCATTGTTATACAGGACATTCTTAGGTTTCTGATTTCTCATGACATGTGGGGGTTGTCATTGTGTGGGTGCTGTCATGTACATTACAGCATCACCACAGATATTGCCAAATATCCTCAAGGAAAAATCATCTCTGAGAGGGAACCACTGGCTCAGAGTGTGAAACAGAAAGCATCTAAGCAGAATTCCAATCTAGGTGATTCCCTTTTATGTTGTTTTTTTTTTTAACATATATATATATAGAGAGAGAGGTGTTGATTACATATCTATTTTAATTGATTTATTTCTTTTGCATGTATATATATATATATATATATATATATATATATATATATATATATATATATATATACGCGTATTTTTCACACCATTGTCTACCTTGGAGCTTTCTACCACCTTATCACCTGTGGAAACAT
This sequence comes from Uropsilus gracilis, assembly GCA_004024945.1. Lineage (NCBI taxonomy): Eukaryota > Metazoa > Chordata > Mammalia > Eulipotyphla > Talpidae > Uropsilus > Uropsilus gracilis. The sequence continues at coordinate 3,297 of PVHY01021514.1, forward strand.
TTTACTCTCTTGTGTCCTGCCTTGCCCCATTTTTACTCTCCTCCCCCTCTTTCTATCTATGATTCAGTTCTGTTGGCAGTTTTAAATTTTTCTTGTTCATTTGTTTGTTTCTCCTATATCCTTCATATAAGTGAGGCCATCCTGTATTTGTCTTTTTCTTTCTGCCTTGTTTCTGATAACATGATTCAAGAATGGAGCATGAATTCCTTATTTGTATTACAACTTTGGGAAAAATTCCAATCTCTTTAAAACTCCATTTAAGAACGAGAAATGGAGCTCAAAAAAAGTACCAGCCCACAATGGGCTTGTAAAAAGCCAGATCAGACAATGCTTACAATATGCAAAATTAAGGTTATAATGTAGAAAACATCTAAATGTATCTCCCACAATTAACATTTTAATATAATTGACTGAATCAGAGCTCTTAACTCACGTATAAGTATGAAATTCTCAGTTGCTTTGGCAAGAATTGAAAAGTCAAGAAGTGCACTGACCAAGATTTCATATCAATAGACTGCAATTAATTTCTCCTCTTTCAAAAAAGGAATTGTAATTTTCTGGAGATATTAGGAGTTTCATCAAATTAAAATTTTACAGATTCTTAGAGTCTAGTCTTGAGAGGGTTTTCTTCTCAACCTTTGGAGAGAACCCATGGTACAGAGAAAGTGCTGGAGAGGAGACCATGGAAGACAGGAAAACTCATGAATGAATAATAAATCTGTATTCACTTGATTTCTCACCTAATCTCCTGGCAATCTTAGAAGTTTTTTATTTTCTGTGTAGATAATGGTCCTTCAGGGAAATCATGCACTTAAGGATCAGAATAATAATGGGAAAATGTGCCTAAGAAGCAAATAGAAGTTACCCTCAGTAATCAAATCTCTCCCAGAAACAAAAGTCCTGGACAAGATGACTTCACAACAAATTCTTCCAGGCATTCATTGAAAAGCTAATATAAATCCTATTCAAATTCATTAACAAAATCAAGAAATAAAGAATACCTCCAAACACATTTTATGATGCCACCATCATGATAATATCAAAATCAAGCAGAGAAAACAGGAAAGAATATACTAAGGCCAATATCTTTAATAAATACAATTGTGAACAATCAAAATCAAGCAGAGAAAAGAGGAAAGAACATACTAAGGCAAATATCCTTAAAAATAAATTTTGAACATTCTAACTAAAATCTAAGCAAAATTGAATATTACAATGCATTAAAATATTATACACAATGAACAAGTAAGATTAACACCTGGAACACAAGGTTCAACATCAGAAAATAATATAATGTAATTCACACTTACAGCAGGAAAGTAAAAATCAAGTGATCAGATCAATTTATGCTAAGACACAAACTGATAAAAATCCAACATATATTCCTCTCTTTTTTTGGAAATAGTGTCTTGCTATTTTTGCCCGTGTTACCGCAGGTTCACGTTGCCCGGGGTACCACAGACTCAAGCTTCCCAGGTAGCTGGGATTACAGGTATGTACCACCATGCGCAGCTTTTTTTGGGGACTAGGTCTCACTCACTGTGTTGTCCCGAGCGGGACTCGAACCACGATCCCTAGCCCCAGCCGCTTCATGTGCCATGGTGCCCTGCTCAGCATACATTCTTGATGTAAACTTTTAAAATTGGGGGATAAATTAAACATATTTTAGTTTTTATTTTTTTAGAACCTTTCATATTATCTATTTTTTCAATTTTTCAATTTTATTTTCGTAGGCCGATTGGAACACCTCTGACTTGTATGATTGTTTTTCATTTCTTGGTGGGTCTCATCTCCGCAGTTTCTGCAACATTTTGTTGCTCCTTCAGTCATGCTTCGGGTCTTTGGCTTTGGGGGCATGACTCCCAGTCGTATGTTTTGGAAAAGCAGATCCTCAAAAAGAGAGCCATCAGCTGATGGTAGGTCTCCTCTCTTGGGGCTTTGCTGTGGGGCAAAGCCATTCTTCGGCAAGCCTCTTTTCTTTTCTTTTTTGAGACTAGGTCATACTATGTTTGCCCTTGGTACTGCAGGCTCCCGTTGCCCGTGGTACCAGACTCAAGCAATCCCCAAGCAATCCCCAGCCTCAGCTTCCCAGGTAGCTGGGGTTACAAGCACACGCCACCAACCCAGCTATTTTTTGGGACTAGGTCTCACTGTGTTGCCCTGAACAGGACTCGAACCACAATCCCTAGCCCCAGCCGCTTCATAGGCTGAAGTTTACAGGCACAAGCCACTGTGCCTGGCTTTCAGCAAGCCTCTTCCCTCTAAGCAAAGAGGGTGTTGTGCAGTGCCCTTATTGGCAGTGTCTCTGTGCCAGGTTTCTGTTCACAGCTCCTCAGTGACATTGTAGGTGTCATATTTTGTTTGTTCTCGCAGTTCAGTGCTGGGTGGTTCTCGCCCTGTTCCCCTTGAGTCCTGCCCGGGTGGCACAATTTTAGGGTCTTTCCTCCAGTACCTCACCCATTTGGTTTCTGTAGATGAATAATTGTCTTGAGATACTTATTCCTGGTTAGGGCTCTCATGAGTGGAGGCAAACAAATGAAACACTGTAACATAGTCAAAGTCATACAAGACAAACCCACCATTAGTATTCTTCCAAATGCTGAAAAGCTGAAAATTTTTCACTGGTACAAGGCTAAAATGTCTACTTTTAACATTAAGATTAACATTAACTTTTAACATTGACATTAACATTCAACATATTAATAGAAGTTCTAGAAGTATCAATTAGACTATAGAAAGGCATAACGGAATGCAAACTGTAAAGAAGAAATTAATGAATCATTATTTATTTTTTGAAGGCATCATTGTTTATTGATATGATAATATGCATAGAGGATACCAAAGACTCCAAGAAAAAATTATTGAAACAATTAATCATTCAGCAACTTGGCTGGCTACAAAATCAATATACATCAGTAGACATTTTATATGCAAACAAGGAGCTACAGGAAATAAAAATTAAGAAAGCTATTCCATTTATAATCTCTTCAAAAAAAAAACCTAAATACCAGGGAATAAACCTAACAAAGAGTATGAAGAATCTATACAAGAAAAACTGCAGAAAGCTGTTAAAACAAGAGAGAAAATTCAATGAAATTAAAACTTAATTGTAGATAGGCAATAGCATCTAAAAATTGCTATTCTATCCAAAATAATTTTCAAATTCTTACAATCACAATAAAAATTTTAGTAGAAGTCATCAAAAAAATGGATCAAATATTACTGATGAATGTGAAGCCCCAATAAACCCAAAATGTCCAAATCTTTCTGACAAACAGGATAGAAGTGATGATATTATACTTCCAGTCCTCAGAGTATACTATTAAGCCATAAAAATTTAAAAATCATGGTACTGGACAAAAACACAGACCACTAAAATAAAATTGAAAACCCAAGAATACAATCACACACATATAAGCAGTTACTCTTGATAATAGAGTCAAAAATGTATATGAAACAAGAAAATTCTTTTCATAAATAGTGCTGGAAAAATTAGACTGCCATATGCAGTCTCAAGTCATACATAAAATTCACTCAGAATGGTAAAAGACTTGTAAGACTTGAACTATAAAATCCATTGAAGAAAACATAGGCACAGACTCTACAAAACTTCAGATATACCTTTGCAGATTCATTCCCAATAACCAGAAAAACAAAACAGAATATAAATCATATAGACTGCAGCATACTAAAAAGCTTGTACACAATGAAAGCGATTTTAACCAAAATGAAGACACATCCTACTGAATGGAAAAGGTATTTGCACACCATACATCTGACAAGAGAATGATATCAAATATCTACAGAGAGTTCCAAGAACTCAAGAAAAAAAGAAAACAAATAACCCAAAGAAAAAATAAACAAATTAAAAATGTACAGAAGTACTTAATAGACAAGTCTCCAAAAAAAGATATACAGAGATCAACAAACATATGAGAAGTTGTCATCATCACAGTTCTGTATAAAACTTCATTAAAAAATGCAATCTGAAAAGGTGCCTGCCAGAGACCTATCAGACCTCTGTGGCACTTCAGCGCCCTCCTCCTGTGCTCCTGGGACCCCACCTCACCCTTGGACTATCACCCCAGCAGTATAACTTGCACCACCCACCTGAAGATGAGGAGAGGTGCCTCCCAGAGATCCGTTGAACTTCTGGCATTTTGGTGCAGGCATCAGTACTGATAAAGAAGCTAAGCAAATACACAACAGAAGACAGAGGTACAGAAGAACAAAAAGGAGACTGATATAAATAACCAAAATAAAATCCTGAGAACCACTAACAGCCAAAAACAAAAAGAAAAAGGAAAAAATTTTGTTGTTGAATCTTATCAAAGTAATTCAAAGACAGGAAAAGAAAGCCCAGAAACTAACCACACAGACGTAAGACACAAGAAATCACAATTCGGCAAAGCAATTAGGCATTAAGCAATAGGACTCCAATCAACATACCAATTAATAGAGACCCATAGTTGCACAATATGTAGAACAAGTCTGAAAACAAAACACAGAAAGGAAGAAGAATGCAAATACCCTACCAAAGCAAGCCCTTGGGGAAACAATATACTACCAAAGGAAAAACAATCTCCAAAACCAACAAGGTTGACATTGAAGAAATGTCTTGTATGTCAGGCAAAGAATTCAGACTCAACATGATAAAAGCACTCAAAAAGATAATGGAAAATTGAGAAATAAAGGAAAACCACATGATAGAAGCATTTAACAAAATAAAAGTAGAAAATGTAAAAAAGAATATATAACTAAGAATAATATACTTAATGAACTGAAAATTGAAAGTGAATCCTTAAAAAAGAAACTGAAAGAGTTTCAGGATATGAGGAGCAACAGAGGAGCTCAAAAACATAACAAAAAAAAAAAAACAAGGAAAAGTCATGGAAGCAGATTAGCTGAAATAGAAGAATGATTCAGCATATTCAAGGATACAGAAATAGAGAGGATGAAAAAGGAAAAAGAAAGATTAAAAACAAACTAAGAAGAGTAAACTCAGAGATCTTTCAGAATCCCTAAATAAAGGAAATATAAGAGTAATCAGAATTCCAGAAGGAGAAGAGAGATATATGGGAACTGAAAGATATTTTAATACAATAATAAAGGAGAATTGGAAGAAATAGATGAAACAACATACAGGAAGCAAAGAGGACACCAACCAATGTTAATGAAAGAAAAAGTACAGCAAAATATATCATCATAAAACTTCCAAGAGTCCAAGATAAAGAAAAAATAATGAGACCATCTAGAGAGAGGAAACAGATAACCTACAAAGGAAAACCCATCAGGTTGACCTCAGATTTTTCTGAAGAGACACTAGAGGCAAGGAGAATGGAGTCACATCTTCAAAAAAAATCCAAGACAAAAAGTGTCAACCAAGAATACTCTACTCTGCAAAGCTGTCCTTCCTTTATGAAGGAAAACATAGACCCTTCTTGGACAGGTAAAGCCTCCAGAAATATGCTACCACTAAACCCCCATCCCAAGAAATTTTGCAAGAAGTCTTAAGCCCTAAATCCAGCAGAAGAAGAAACAGGAAATAAAAAAAAAAAACAAGGAACCAAATCAGAACCTCAAAATGACCACAAGAACCAACTTTAGAATCTCAAACTCAATAATTACCCTAAATGTCAATGGTCTAAACTCACCAATCAAAAGACACAGAGTTGCAGACTGGGTCAAAAGACAGAAACCAACATTTTGTTGCCTCTAAAATACACAGCTAATCTCTAAAGATAGGCATAGATTGAAGGTAAAGGGATGAAAAACAATTCTACAAGCAAATGACCCCCAAAAAAAGGCAGGGGTAGACTTTGTTATAGCAGACAAAGCAGATTTCAAATTTTAAAAAAAGTGACAAAAGATAAAGAAGGTCATTTGCTAGAGGCTGCAAGTTAAAAGCCAGTCAAAACTCATGCTAAGATAAAAAACACTTCATTACACTCTTATCTGTCTTCAAAACATTAAAAATAAAAATAGCATAATTTCACCTCTGGTAAGCAACAGTGTCACCATTCCTCCAATATTTATCCTAAAAAACCTTCCTTAAAAAATTACACCAAGTTAATAAATAAATCCCCTGTCCCCAAATATCCCTCAAAAATTAATGTTTTACCTAATCTAATTTTGCCCAAGCCACTTTTTCCTTTTCTAAAACCTTTATAAAAACTTATAAAAGTCATTAAAATTTGTTAAATAATGCCCATTCAACCCCAGTCTTTATAGTTGTAGCCATCTCTCTCATCTATCCTCTCTTATACCCTACATTCAGTTCTCAACAGTCACCACCTAATGGTTCATGGGTCAACCCACCAAAAAATATAACAATTATCAACATACATTCACCAAATAAGGGAGCACCAAAATTCATAAGAAAACTACTAGCAGAAGTAGAAACAAAGATTGATGAAAACACGACATATTAGGTGACTTTAGCACTCTACTCTCACCAAAGGATATAGCAATGAAACAGAAACTACACAATGACACAAAAGCTTTAAAGGAAGACCTAGACCAAATTGACCTAATAGATATTTACAGGACAAAGTACCCCCCAAGGAAAATAAGGCATCTTCTTTACAAATGCACATGGGTCTTTCTCTGAAATTGACCACAAAGTGCCAGGTGTGGTTGTGCACACCAGTAGTTCAAGCGCTGGGAGGCAAGAGGCCAGGGATCCCATGAGTTCATGGTTTCAAGACTACTCTGGACAACTTAGCGAGACCTAGTCTAGAAAAACCAGCCTGGCGCAGTGGCTCCAGCTACTCCCAGCTACCTGGGAGGCTGAAGCTGGAGATCACTTGAGTCCACATGATCAGGACTACCCCAGGCAGCATAGCAAGATCCAGTCTCAAAAAAAAAGTAAAAAATAAAATAAAATTGACTATGTCACAAGGGAAATGAATAAATACAAAAAAAGATTAAAGTAATACCAACTTTTTTCTCATATCATAAAGGCATCTACTAGAAATCAAAAATGAAAACAAGAGTGTCCACTACATGGAGACTGAGCAACATGCTACTAAATGAAACTGGGAAATTAAAGAAGAAATTAAAACCTACATCAAAACAAATGACAAAGAAGGCACAACATACCAAAATGTCAGGGACTCAGCAAAAGCATTTCTAAGAAGAAAGTTCATAGCAATACAAGCTCATATCAAAAACAGAGAAATTAATGAGAGAAACAACCTAATCTCCCAGCTCGAAGAATTAGAAAAAGAACAACAAAAAAATCCAAAACTCAGCATAAGACAAAAAATAATAAAAATAAAAGAAGAACTAAATAATCTAGAAACAAAAAAGACTATCCAGAAGATCAATAAAACCAAAACCTGGTTCTTTGAAAAAACAAATAAAATTGATAAACCCTATGCAAATTTCTCAAAGAAAAAAAGAGAACACTCAAATAAGCAGGCTCACATTTAAATGAAAGAGAATTTACAATGGACAGACAGCAGAAATCCAAAGGATAATCAGAGATTACTATGATCATCTATATGCAAACAGATACAACAACCTGGATGAAATGGACAGATTCTTAGAAAGATACAACTACCCAAAATTGAACAAGGAAGAAACAGAGAACTTAGAGCAATCACAAGAAACAAAATTGAAGTAGTCATCAAAACTCTCCCTAAAAACAAGAACCCAGGACCAAACAGCTTCACAAATGAATTCTACCAGACATTCACAGATAAAATAATACCTGTGCTACTAAAACTTTTCCAAAAAAATTGAGAAATGAAAAATGCCAAGCACCTTCTATGAGGCAAACATTACACTCATACCAAAACCAAATAAAGAGCACTAAGAAAGAAAACTATTAACCAATTTCCCTAATGAACATGGACACAAAAATTTCAAACAAAATTCTGGAAAATTGAATCCAGTGATCCATAAAAAGTACAATTCACCATGACCAAGTGGGATTTATTCCAAGGGCACAGGGATGGTTCAATATCTGGAAATCAATTAGCATAATTCACCACATCAACAAGGAGAAAACCAAAAACCATATCATCATATCAACAGATGAGAAAGCATTCTATAAAGTCCAACACCCATTCATGATAAAAGCTCTTGAATAATTGGGGATAAAGGAACCTACCTCAACAAAACAAAATCCATCTATAACAAACCTACAGCAAACATCATCCTAAATGGGGAAAAATAAATCATATCAATTAAGCTCTGGGAGCAGGCAAGGGTGCCCACTCTCTCCACTACTATTTGACATTGTACTGAAAGTTCTAGCTAGGGCAGTAACGCAAGAGAAAGACATAAAAGGCATACAAATAGGAAAAGAAGAATTGAAGCTATCATTATATGCACATGACATGATTCTCTATGTAGAGAACCCAAAAAAAAATCTGCAGAAGAACTATTAGAAACAATAAGTCAGTTCAGTTAGGTAGCCAGTTATAAAATCAACACACAGTAGTCAGTAGCTTTCCTATATGCAAAAAGTGAAGCAGAAGAAGAAATTTTAAAAACCATCCCATTTACCATCACACCAAAAAAATTAAATACCTGATAATAAGCCTAACAAAACACATGAAAGAACTATACAAAGAAAACTTTAAAACACTGCTAAAAAGATAGAAGAAGACATAAAAAGAAATGGAAAGACATTCCCTGCTCATGGATTGGAAGAATTGACATCATCAAAATGGCCACCCTATCAAAAGCAATCTACAGATTTAATACAACCCCTACAAAAATTCCAATGACAGTCTTTAAAGAGAGAGAACAAAAATTACTGAAATTCATATGGAATAACAAAAGACCTCCTGACTGAAAAAGGAGCGAATGGAGGTATTACTATTCCAGACATCAAATTATACTGCAAAGTCATAGTAATTAAAGCAGCGTGGTACTGGTACATCAGATAATCAGACCAATGGAACAGAATTCGGTGCCCTGAAATAAAACTACACATATATGGTCAACTAATCTTTGACAAAGGAGTGAAAAATTTCCATTGGAACAAGGACAGCCTCTTCAATAAATGGTGCTGGGAAAACTAGATCAAGACATTCAAAAAAATGAACCAAGACAACTCCATCACACCATGTACAAAAACCATGTATCACACCATGGATAAAAGACCTGAAACTATAAAATACATTGGGGAAAACTTGGACAAAACCTCTGTGAATTACACTTCAGAAATCCATTTCTGGGCACATCTACAGATGGCAAGAAAATGAAGGAAAACATAAACAGCTTGGGATACATCAAACTAAAAAGCTTCTGTATAGCAAAAGAGACGACAAAACAAAAAGAAACCCATCTGAATAGGAGAATATTTTTGCCCTCCACAAAACTGATAAGTGTTTGAGAACAAAGCTCCACAAGGAACTCAAACAACTCAAAACAAAACAAGAAACCCAGTCAAAAAATGGGGAGAACTAAAAAGACACTTCTCCAATGAGGAAATACAAATGGCCAACAGGTACATGAAAATGTGTTCAATGTCACTAGCAATCATAGAAATGCAAATCAAAACCACAATGAGAAACCACCTTATCCTAGTAAGAATAGCCCACATCAAAAAACTGGGTAACAAGTGCTGGTTGATTGCAGAGAGAAAGGAACATCTTTACACTGTTGGTGGGAATGTAAACTGGTCCAGTCACTATGGAAGACAAAGTATATGACCTTCAAACAAATGAAAAGGACCTAGCAATTGTTCGTCTGGGATTCTACCCAAAGGACACCTCAATACTTATACAAAGGGACATCTGTACTCAGATGTTTATTGCAGCACTATTTAAAATTGCAAGGACATGGAAACAACCCAAATGTCCCAAAACAGATAAATGGATGAAAATGATGTGGTATATACATAATGGCATATCACTCATCAATTAAAAATGACAAATTTGATGAATTTGAGATAATATGGATGAACCTAGAAGAAATCATATTAGCAGAAACAAGTCAGAAAGAAAATGACAGTAACCACATGGTTTCAGTAATATATGAGACATAGGAAACACAAACAAAATGAGGAAAGGTGAAAACAAGCTACCAACCAAACTAAAATACACAACTTGGTGGGGAGAGGGTGGGAATGGTCAGGGAGGGGAAGTGGTGGGTGAACCCTGGGGAATACAAAGATGTGAAATATGTGTGTGTACATATATATATATATATATTTTTTTTTTTTTAAAGAAAACAAAAATAAATAAATAAATAAAATGAGCCTTGATTAGTGTCTCTCAGATGAAACAGAGAAACATTAGGGAATAGAGAAGCCCCCTCCTTCAGGAGCCACAGGATTATATCTGCCACACCCACATTCTATAAGAAGCCTGGAGCAAGCCAGTTTACAGATGCAAAAATGCAAGTTATGCAGTTATCCTTGTCTGCTGTTTTGAGTACCCATATCCTGGTTTTTACAAGTGCTTGAGCAAGGACCTTGGGAACTTCAAAGCAAAAATGTTATGCTTATCTATCACTGCAACCTCGTGTACATGCTGGGAAGGTTCTGGACAATGTCTGACTCCTGCCTGTCTGACTCCAGCCCTTCTTCTCCCCTTTATAGTCCTCCGCTTCAGACTGATTAAGGTACACCAATCATAGAGTAAGGTGAATTATTTTCTTGGCTAGTTGAATTTGTTTTAAGCTTACTTCCTCAGCTCTTTCTCCTAGCCATTCTTTGTCTTTTCTTCATATATTTTGATACCTGTTGCTAGAAGCAAACAATATTAAGTTTTGTTGTGCTTTCTTGAGAACTAACTTTTTCTATAAAGGGATGACCCTCATTATTTATGATAGTTGTCCTTAATATGTAGTATGTTTTGAAGTATGTAGTATGATTTTACTGGATACAGAATAGATGGATGTGCTCTTTCTTTACACTTGAAACATTCCCTACCCCTTGTTTACTGATTGCATTTTTTCTGAAGTATGTTATATATCTTAACAGCATTCTGTGGCATATGAGAAGGCATTATTTCTAGTTACCACTTCTAGTTTTTCAAATTCCTTTTGAATCTTTAGAATTTTCATCTTTCTGCTTGCATTTGCATCTTGTCTTGCTTGTTGTCAACATTTTCATATAAATTATAGGGATTTTTAAATTCCAAACATTGCTATTCCATTATCTCTGTCATATAATTGTGATTTTAAACACTGCTCTCTGATCATGTTTATGGTTATTTATTTAGTCTGCCTTACAGAGTTTTGACATCTATATGCCGTTTTTTTTGTGGTATAGAGGAACTGATATTTGTATATCTCTAGTGTAAGCTTTCATATGTATCTGGGTACATGATAGGTACCCAAGATCCACAAGCATTCTGGACCTTGGCCTTCTTCTCCTGTGAGTGTTAATCACATCCACTGTGTGTTTGTCTTATTCTTCAGGCAACAGTGTTGTTACCTGGGCCATCAGCTCTCTGATAGGTTTATCAAGAGCTTCTGATTTTCAATGCTGTCTGTTTTTGTCTAGCTAAGCATCAAGGGTGATGTTGTAGGATGAGAGAGACAGGCTTTTACTTTTACTAACAGCCATTTGTCAGCTTTCCCTGAGCAGGGCAAAAGCCTTAAACTTTGCAAACTGTGCAATTGCCTTTCCCTCACAGACTCACTGCTTCTGCAACAGAGCTCACCACTGCCTCTTCCAGCCTTCAGGAAAAAAAAACAAAAAGACTTTCAAAGCAGTTTACACCTAGCACCTGCCTGTTGTATTTTCAGTGTACTCTGTCCTGGTTTCTTTCCACCATCCATAGCAACTTTACTATAATTCCAAAGCCAGAAAGACTCTTAAAGTATGCAGACTATTTATTACTAAACAAAGTGTTTACCTAGTTACATACTACAAAATAAACATATAAGAAACACCAATTTCCCCAGAATTATCTAAACCCTCATGTCCAACCATATAGAGTTCAACAACATGTGTTCAAAACACAAGGCATGTCTCTCCTCCTCCTTGGACGTGAATAAACTGAAGGTTTAGAGCAGAGTTTAAATGTTGTAGGGAAAGTGTGTTTCTCTGCCAAAGGTTTCAGTGATATGTTAAGAATCTGAGACAGAGGGAGACTGTCATGTCAGTGGAAATGAAAAGAATGCAACCAGGGTTCAGCCTCACATAGGGACTCCATGGACTCAGCTGAATGAATGGCCCTGTCTTTGGAAGTGGTTTGGCTGCCTCACATAATAACAGGCCTTCAAATGCGAGTGTTCGCAGAGGTGGCAGCTGGGGGTACACTTGGGAAGACAAACTCAGAGGCCTCCTGGGGACAACAGGAATTAATTTGCATTGTGTGATCAAAGAAAAATGACCTGTCTGTTATTAGATTCTGGCATGGTGGGTGTGTAGGAAGACACTCCCTGTTTGTCTCCCTGTAGTTGGGTATCTTGTGTGTGCTGCATCTGTGAAAAGCTATGTTACAGGAACTATGAAAAGTCTGGATCTTCTAGTCACCAGAGCGAAAAGGGACATTGCCCCTAAGTTGGTTCGTTCTGAGGGCCCTTTCTATTGACCTCTTCTGCTCCTAGACAGGGCAAGACATTGTGGAATTTGGAATAGTCAATGCTGGGACATTTCCAACTGTCTATGGAACTGTGATGAACAGCAGGAAGTAGGGCAGACAAGGACAAAAGAATGGGTATCAGTTTCTTTTTGCAAGAATTATATAAAAAAATGGATAGCAAGTGTTGGCATGGATGTAGAGATAAAGGAACACTTTTGCACTGCTGGTGAGAGTGCAAACTGGTCCAGCCACTATGGAAGGCTGTGTGGAGGACACTCAAGCTACTGAAAAAGGAACTACCATTTGACCCAGCAATCCCACTACTGGGAATCTACCCAAAGGACACAAAACACTAATTGAAACACATGTACCCGGATATTTATTGCAGCACTATTTACAATTGCCAAGTTTTGGAAACAAACCAAATGCCCCAAAACTGAAGAATGGCTGGAAAAGATGTGGTCTATCTACATAATGGAATATTATTGATCAATCAAAAAAAGACAAACATATGTCATCTGCAGCAACATGATTGGAGCTAGAAGGTATCATGATAGAAAAAGAAAAAAAATAAAAATTCGAGATGATCTCACTTGTATGAGGGATACAGGGAAAACAAGTGAACAGATGAGAAAAATATAAAACTGTCAACAGAATTGAAGCATAAAGCAAGAAAAGGGGAGGAAAGTAAAATCAGGGAAGGGAGGTGGCACAAGAAATAAAGATGGTTCACAGGTGACAAGGTGATGGGAAAACCTTAGGGTATACAATGATGTTATATGTGTGTGTGTGCGTAATCAATAAAAAAAATAAAATTTTAAATAAATTAAATTTAAAAGTAAAAATAAAAATTTTAAAACTATGTTGCATAGTAGTGAGTAAAACAGTCATCCATGTATTATTTCTCATATTACAGGAAAAGCTTTCAGATTTCACTATTAATTATGGTGATAGCTGTGGATTTTCATCTATAATCTTTAGTATGTTACTGTACCTTCCTTCTATAACTATTTTACAGATAATTGTTTGTAATAAATGAATGCTGAATCTTTTTTTTTAATTATAAAATTTATTCCAGTTGACAATTTAGGCCATGGACATGTACATAAAAATTCCATAAAAGGGATCAGTATGTGGGGGGATGAGGAGGGGTGGAGAAGGGAGGGAGTGGTCAGGGAGAAAAGATGGTGGGTGGTCCCCAGGGAATACAAAGATGTAAAACACATATATAAAAAAATTAATAATTAAGAAAAAAAGGAATCAGTACAATTTCTACACTTGGGAGAAGCAGCTCTCCTGCCTGCCTGGCACTATGCAGATGGCTCTCTTTTTTCTTTCTCCATTCCCTAATAACCCTGTCCTTTTTTTAATTTTCTCTCTTTTTTTAATTTAATTTAATTTTTTTTAAATTGCATGCATGTATATTTATATTTATATTACATTATTCCATTATTGTGTACCCTGGGGCTTTCCCACTTCACTAACACTTGTTAACCATCCTGATCTTTTGTGCTCTTCACCTCCCCCTCTCTCACTCCATGGTTCAGTCCCATTGATTGTTTTCATTCTTTCTTATTCGTTTGTTTTTCCCTATAGCCATCATATAAGTGAGACCATCCTGTAGCTCTCTTTTTCTTTTTGACTTATTTCTGCTAATATGAGTCTTTCTAGTTCCATCCATGTTGTGAATGCTGAATCTTGACAACTGTTTTTCCTCCACCTGTTGAGATGGTCATCAGATTTTTTTATCTTTTCCTTTTTATTTGGTGGACCATATTAATTGACTCATTTTGTTGATCATTGACAGTAAGAGAATCAATCTTAATTATTTAGAGTGTACACAATTACAGTTATCTAAATGTCAGAGTAAAGAAGAGTAATTGGTTTCTGAATGGCATTTAAAAATGCTATGTTGCTATGTTGTTGAATTTTGAAGATGAAGAAAAGACCATGGTTTATGGAATGTAAGCAACTTCTAGGAAGTTTAGTTCAAAAGCAAATGTATTGTTCCTGGAGCGTCTGTATACTGAATTCAGTTCTGTATGTTTCTTTTAACTCAATGAAGAATATTTCAGATTTCTGTCCTTCTGAAGTGTCAGAGCATAGATTTGTTAGTTTGAAGCCACTAAGATAGTAATATGTTAGTAATAATAACAATATATATGCATATATATATGAAATTTTGTTCAAGAAAACAGAAGTCTCTAAAATGTTAACAACTTTAAACCTCTGTTCTTCCAGTTTTCCTTGGATAAGGATATTTTATGTTGAAATTACATAACGTAGAAGAAAATTTAAGTGAACATGGAGTTATTCTCCATTAGTTGGTGTAGTGACTCTTGTATGGTTAAATATAAATATGATTCTGGCTTTGAGACAGGTCTTTGAATCATTAAGATAAAATGAATTCCTGTTTAAAATATTAATATTAGGGCTATTGATTCGATTAAATATCTAAATTTATTTAATTTATGCTAATTTAAGCATTCCTTATTTTCATCTTGATCCCTTCAAGTTTCAAGTTTCCTTGCATCACAGGAGAGGAAATAAAAATGAGTCTATAGACATATATATGTGTGATTGTGATAATTTTAAAGAAAATGTATGTAAAAACATACATAAACACACACACACCACACACAACCTATAATCTTAGGTATTTTCTACAACTTAACAATAGATTTCCAACTAGGTCACTGATTCTTCACAATATCCATTTGTTTATTATTCCATCTCACCTTCAAAAATAAGAAAATTTAATCATATAGGGATACATTTTTAACAACCATATATTAAAGCATGTAAACTTTATACTCCAATAAATTGCTTAAATAATTTAGTAATTATTTAAATAACTGGCTGAGGGTAGGATGTAGAAGACAGGCAATCAATTCACACTTAGCAGCTAGGAAATGCTTCATGAATGAGATTCAGAAACACAATGTAGAGACTACAGCTGAATGCAGACTCTGTAGAAGCCCCACAGGAGCTCAGAACAACTCCTCATCATTTGGTAATAAGTGTATTATGTTAAGTGCTTGATTTTTAGGGATGTATGGTATAAATGCTTAAATTTAAGCTTTTTACCTTAAGTACCTGACATTAAACCCTCAAAAGTCAAGACATTCATTTCAAAATACAGCTATCTGGATGAAAAACATTGCCAGCTAGATGACAATTACTAGCAATACACCCAGATGAGATTCTAAGCTACTTCTTCCCATATTCCCTCTCTCAGAAAACCACCAATACCTAGATAAGCCACTCCAATGACACTGCATCTTCTATCCAGTATTTTATTTCTTGTTCTTACTCTTCACATTAGTCAATTAAAAATGAACAGGTGAAATCCCACCTATCCTGTTCTTAGTTCCTGATAAAGACACAATCCAGGGTCATGTGCTCCCTCTCTCCCTACCACCAAATTGTGCTATTAGGCATGCTATGTACATGTCAGTATCTGAATTTAAAAATCTTTTTTTCCAAGTTCCCTTGCTGGTTTCCCCTGTAATAGCATTTGGTGACTATTCTCAAAACCACAAGAGTTGGCTTAGCCTTAAATAGGGGTTCTGCTGGGGGAAGTATGTATGGGACATTCTGTGAGTGATGTGTTCCCAACTGAGCATGGCAGACCTTGCCTTGAGTCCTACCACCAGTAAATTCAAGTACAGGAGATAGTTGTGATCAAGTGGTAGAATTTTTGCCCCCCTCCCTGACTCCAAAATAGACGGGACAGATGGTTTGATAGGCTGCAATAGCTAACTGGGACAATAATCAAAGGAGCATTAATATACTGCTCCTTGCTTCTGGTATGTTTAAAATGCAAAGCAGTCATGATTACAGTACTCATGACCATTCTGTTGTTGTGGTTCCATTCCAATGAACTTGCAAGGTAAAATGTACCTTCATATATACAGAAAAGCACCCTGCTGACCTGAATGACAAGAATGGGAAGAAATTCAAGCTCTCTTAAGATGCATCCTTTATCATGAATATTGAGGATAAAGCTGAACATGATGGAAATAGGTAATCAATGGTGCTGATTTTGTCTGCAATCTCTATAGTGGTATTGAAGGAGAAATATATTATTTAGGGTAGCGGAGGAGTCATATCTATAGGCAGAGCTGTAAGTTTTCACACAAGAACAGAAATATAATTCAGTAATAAGTATAAATTATATCAGCCAATTCCTCTATGTATAACCCCCTTTACACATGGACTCCAATATTTTAGACTTCAAAAATATTTTTAAAAAATAAATATTTTGCATAATAATAAAGTATGATTTTTGAATGTTGATTGTTCATATTTAAGACTATCTCTGACACTAAAACAAAGTTAAACCAATCTCTTCAAATTTGTCTTTTATAAAGAATCCTGATAGTTTTGTCAGTTACTATGGTCAACATTTTGGATACTGAATTGAGTAAGAGCATACGATCAGCTCACCTTTTATAAGACACATTAGCATGTTAAAGTCTACATTATCAGGAGGAATAATTAAGGAAGTGAAACATTAAAGAATGATAGGCCCAAAGTGAAGAGTGTGGCTTCAGGTTTTTCACTGCAAATTAAATTATAGTTCCCAAATTCATTATTTTTCCCCCTATGAGTAGAGCCACTCAGTTCTGTTCTGTTAGAAAAACTATAGGAGAACAGTGAGTGCAGGGCACCAGGGGACTGGCATCCCGTTTCCTAGCACCTCCAGCCCGCCACCTTGCATCTGGGGTCTGCACACCCACCCCCTTCCCGGAGGGCAGTGGCACCACCTGCCCTTTGGCAACAGTGAGTGCCAATGGCACCGGCGCCTACTGGTGCCGGTGCCAATAAGGTTTATCAACAAGAATTAAATCATTGCATAGAGATTTCAAAAGAAAAACTCAAATCACAGACACAGAAAGAAAGGAAAGGAACTCATCCCAAAAATACAGGCCAACACAAGCAAGAAATTATACAGGCACAAGAGCAGAAACAACCACAATCTGATATACCTCAACATGTCAACTAACATTAGAGCAGTTGTTGCTCAAAATGTAGAGCAAACCCGAAGGGAAAACGCAGAAGGAAGAAAAATACAAATACTCAAGTAAGCCCAAAGGAAAATCATCCATCTCCAAAGGATAAACAATCTCCAGAAACCAACATGGACGAACATGAAGAAATGTCCGTAATGTCAGATAAAGAATTCAGACACAATATAGTAAAAGCAATCAACGAGCTAAGAGGAGAAGTTGAAAAATATAAAAAGGAATGTAGCAAAATGAACATTATAATTGGCGAACAGAAAAATGAGATTGAAACCCTAAATAAGAAAATAATCTATGACAAACATATGGCAAATATCATCCTAAATGGGGAAAAACTAAAAGCATTCCAGTTGAGATCTGGAACTAGGCAAGGATGCCCACTCTCCTCACTACTCTTTAACATTGTATTGAAAGTTCTAACTAGGGCGATAAGGCAAGAGAAAGACATAAAAGGGATACAAATAGGCAAAGAGGAACTGAAGCTATCATTATATGCTGATGATATGATTCTCTATATAGAAAACCCCAAAAAATCCACAGAAAGACTACTTGAAATAATAAACCAGTTCAGTAAGGTAACTGGATACAAAATCAACACACAGAAGTTAGTGGCTTTCCTATATGCAAAAAGTCAAATAGAAGAAGAAATTAGAAAAACCATCCCATTTATCATAGCACCAAAAAAAATTAAATACTTGGGAATAAACCTAACAAAAAACGTGGAAGAATTATACAAAGAAAATTTTAGAACGCTCCTAAAAGAGATAGAAGACATAAGGAAATGGAAAAACATTCCCTGTTCTTGGATTGGAAGAATTAATATTATCAAAATGACCATCCTACCAAAGGCAATCTACAGATTCAATGCAATCCCCCCAAAAATCCCAATGACATTTTTTAAAGAGATATTACAAGAATTACTGAAATTCATATGGAATAACAAAAGACCTCGTTTATCAAAAAGCTTCCTGACCAGAAAAAAAGAGAATGGAGGTATTACAATTCCAAACTTCAAACTATACTACAAAGCCATAATAATTAAAACAGCTTGGTATTGGTACAAAAACAGACAGTCAGACCAATGGAACAGAATTGAGTGCCCCGAAATAAAACCACACCTATATAGTCAACTGATCCTTGACAAAGGAGTGAAAAACTTAGCTTGGAACAAGGATAGCCTCTTCAATAAATGGTGCTGGGAAAATTGGACTAAGACATGCAAAAAAAATGGACCAAGAAAATTCCCTTACTCATGTACAAAAATCAACTCAAAATGGATAAGAGACTTAGAGGTCACACCTGAAACCATAATATACATAGAGGAAAACTTGGACAAAACTCTCCATAAATTACAGTTCAGAAATCCCTTTCTAGAAACATCTACAGATGGCAAAAAAATGAAGGAAAACAAACAGATGGGACTACATCAAACTAAAAAGCTTCTGTACAGCAAAAGAGACAACAGAAAAACTAAAAGATGCCCAACCAAATGGGAAAAAATCTTTTCCCTCCACATGAGTGACAAGGGATTAATAATGAAGATCCACAAGGAACTCATACAACTAAACAAAAGCAAATCAAAAAGCCCAATCAAAAAGTGGGGAGAAGAACTAAAAAGACACTTCTCCAAAGAGGAAAGACAAATGGCCAACAGGCAAATGAAAAATTGCTCAATGTCGCTAGTAATAAGGGAAATGCAAATCAAACCACAATGAGATATCACCTTACACCAGTAAGAAAGGCCCCATCCAAAGAACAGACAAGAAGAATTGCTGGCGAGGATGTGGAGGTAAAGGAACACTACTACACTGCTGGTGGGAATGTAAACTATTTCAAACACTATGGAAAGCTGTGTGGAGAACCCTCAAGTTAATGAAAATGGAACTACCATTTGACCCAGCAATTGCTCTCTTGGAATCAACCCAAAAGAGACCTCAATGTGGGTACAAAGGGACACCTGTGCTTGGATGTTTACTGCAGCACAATTTATAATTTCAAGGTCATGGAAGCAACCTAAATGCCCCAGAACAGATGACTGAATGAAAAAAATGTGGTATATATACACGATGGAATATTACTCATCAATTAAAAATGACAAATTCACCAAATTTATAACAATATGGATGTACTTAGAAGAAATCATATTAGCAGAAACAAGTCATAAAGAAAAAGACAAAAACCAAATGGTTTCACTAATATATGGGATATAGTGAAAAAAGAAACAAAAGACTTGAGGAAAAGTCAAAACCAGCTAAGCACCAAAATGAGGTACACAACTTTGAACAGGAGGGAAATGGGGAGGGAGAGAGACCGGAGGGGGGGGGGTTAAACCCCTGTGATTACAATGTTGTGAAATTTATATATAAATAAATTAAAAATTAAATTAAAAAAAGAAAGGAATTATAAGAGTAATTGGAATCCCAGAAGGAGAAGAGAAAGACAGGAAATGAAAGGCTTTTAATGCAGTTATAGAAAAGAACTTCCCAATCCTGAAGAATGAAGTGAAAATATAGACATACAGGAAGCAAAAATGATACCAAACTATTTTAATGAAAGAAAAAACCACAGCAAGACACATAATTGCAAAACTTCCAAGAGTCCAAGATAAAGAAAAAAAAATGAGAATGACTAGAGAGAGGAAACAGATAACCTACAAAGGAAAGCCATCAGATTGACCTCAGATTTCTCCAAAGAGACACTTCAAGCAAGAAGAGAATGGAGCCACATCTTCAAAGCCTCCAGACAAAAAGTTCAAGCCAGGAATACTCTACCCTGCAAAGCTGTCCTTCCTTTATGAAGGGAAAATTAGAATCTTCCCAGACAAACAAAGTCACCAAAAATTTGCTACCACCAAACCACCACTCCAAGAAATATTTGAAGAAACCACAAGACCAAAGCCCACAGATGAATAAACAGAATAAACATAACA
>PVHY01021515.1:0-23780 GCA_004024945.1 Uropsilus gracilis
AAAAGCCTTGAGGAAAGTCAAAACAAGCTAAGCACCAAAATGAAGCGCACAACTATGAACAGGAGGGAAAGGGGGGGAAGGGAGGGGAGGGAGGGGGGAGCAAACCCTTGAGATTACAAAGTTGTGAAATTTATATATAAATAAAGAAAAAAAATAAAAGAGAAAGAAAAAAAATATGGCACATTCTCACAGGTATGAAGATATATATCACGTTGTGGTTTAATTTTCGTTCCCCTGACATTAATAAACAATATGAGAATACTATTCAATAATGATGATGGTCGGTTTTCTCATATGCCTACTTGAGTGATTTTTTTATAATTTTATTTTTTTCAATTGATTATACACACACATATATATAAAACATCATTGTTATATATATATATATATAACACATCATTGTTATATATATATATATATATATAAAACATCATTGTCTACCCCAAGGTTCTCCCACCACCTTACCACCTGTGAAACACCTTAATCTCTTGTGCCCATCCCTTCCCTGATTTTCCCCTCCTCCCCCTCTCTTGCTCTAATGCATGACTTCTTTAGAGAAATATCTGTTTAGCTTTATGATCTATTCTTGATTGAATTCTTTTTTTGGTAAGTTGCATGAGTTCCTTATATATTTTAGATATCAATACTTTATCAGGTGTGTTATGTACAAATATTTCTCAAATATTTTGTAATACTGATAGTATTTTTCACTCTGGAGAAACACTTGGTGTAATCCTATTTCTCTTGCCTCACAGAAACTACATCTAAAGCCAATATTGTGGACTATTCTACCTAATTATTTTTATAGTTTCAAGTCTTATATCCATGCTTTAATACATTCGAGTTCATTTTTATGTAAGAAGTGAGAGTTATCTAGTTTTGTTGTATGTGTTTGTTCAGTTTTCCTAACAACTTTTGTTGAAGAGACTCTCCTTTGTTCAGTCTAAACTCTTGGCTTGAAGAGACTCTTTTGTTGTAGATGAACCATTCATATATATGTAAGTTTGTTTCTGGTTTCTAAATTCTATTCCACTTGTGTATTTTTTTCCAGTTCTATACAGTTTTAGATACGATAGCTTTGTAGTAAATTTTAAACTCTGGGAGTGCGATCCTGATATTCTTTCTTTATTCCTAGGATTGTTAGACTATTCTGGGTCCTTTTTGGCTCCATATGAAATTCAGCATTGTTTTATTTCTTTGAAGAAGGTCATTGGTGTCTTGATAGGGATTGCACTGAATATTATTTCCTTGAGTTGAATGGGCATTTTAACAATTTTTGGTTTTCCAACCTATGAGGGAATATATTTCATTTTCTTTTTGTCTGTTTCTTTTAACAGTGTCATCGTTTGCATTGTATAGTTCTCTTATCTTCTTTGTTAAATTTACTCCCAAGTTATTTCCTTCTGCTGTAGTTATGATTGGCATGAATTTTTTTCTTCTAACTCATTGTATATAGAAACAAATTGGTTTTATACCCTGCCACTTTACTGAATTGATTTATTGGGTTTTTAGCAGAGTCTTTAGGATATTCCATGTATATTCTCATGTCATGTACAAGTAAAATTATCACTATCAGCAAATGACAAGATAAGAACATGGAATACCCTAACTACTCCACTAAAAACTACTAGAAACAAATCAACAAAATCAATTTGCCAAAATTATGTTTTGATATTCAAAAACAAAAACTGTTGGAGAAAGAAATCAAGGAAATACCATTTACTATTAAATTAAAATGAAAGCTATAAGACACTGGTAAGTCACAGATGGAACAAAGAAATGGAAAAATAGTTCAGAGTTAACATTTTTAAAAATAGCCATCTTACACATATAACTATACATTTGATGTAATTCCTATCAAAGTTTCAATGACATTATTCAAATAAATATAACAAACATTGACTGAACTCTATATGGAACCACAAAAAGATCCCAGAGTCAAAGTAATCCTGATATACACGCCTTCAAAAAAAAAATAAATAAAAAGCAAAAGCACAAACCCAGAGATAGCACAATCAACTTCAAGTTATAATACAAAGCTATAATAAACAAAACATGTATTGCACTAATAATTAGACACAAAGGCCAACAGACTAGATTTGAAAGTCCAAAAATCACTCAGACTTCTATGACTAGTTACTCTATTACGGAGCAGCAAATGTATACTCTGGAGAAAGTAGAAAAGCAGGTCTTTTCATGGTGTTGGGGGAAAACTGGTTGAAACTAGATCACTTCTCACATCATTTTAAAAAATTAACTCAATATGGATTAGAGACTAGTGTAAGGCATGAAACTATAAGGTAGAAGAAAACAGGCAAAACACTATGTCACATTGGATTTAGAAATTCTTTGGAAATTCACCTCCAAAAGCAATGGGATTAATAGCAAAAATAGGAATAAATCAAACAAAAAGCAAATGGAACTAGGATTAATGAAAAGATAGCCTAGTGAATGGGAAAATATTTGCATATCATACATCTGATAAAGGAGTTAAATCTAAGATCTCTAAGGAACTCAATTCAACTAGCCAATGAAAACCACAAGAAAAACTATCAAAAAATAGGTAGAATTGCTACACAACCAACAGAACTGAACAATAGAATGAGAGAGGAGGGTGAAGAAAATGAGGGAGGCAGAGGGCACAAAAGAAGAAAATGGTTAACAGGTGTTAAGGAAATGGGAAGACCCTGGTGTTACACACACACACACACACACACACACACACACACACACACACACACATGCATGCACAATTTAAAAAAATTAAACTAAAAAAAAGATGTAAGGTTGCCATTTGTGGTAACATGAATAGAACTGGAGGGATAATACTAACAAAGTAAGTCAGAAGGAGAAAAACATAGTGTACGGTGTCATAAGTAGAATATTGAAAAAGAAACAGACAAAACTAAGACAAAACAAACCCTAAAAATCTGACTTCGGACCTGAGGCTACTAAAGAGGGGTAATACAGGAAGAAGGGGACTAAAGGACAGTGGTAGAGATGATGGGGTCTAGTGGGTATGTCATGATAATATGCATCTAAAGAGGTGTTGACTGGCACTTCTGAATCCTATATAGTGATGTAAACTAATATTTCCTCAGTAAAAAGTAATAGAATAAAATATGTAAAAGTAACAAATATTATGAACAATAATATGGATACATATTTACAAACTTAGATGAAATTGAATAATTTCCTCAAATACCATAAACAGACACCAAACTTACCTAACATGAAATAGACAAAAATGAACAGGTTGATAATTTTTAAAGTGGACATATTAAGTTAAAATATTTTCAATATACTTGTAAATTGTAAAAGACTGGAATCATCACCTAATCCTTACAATAAAACAATGCTGAAAATCAACATTTTCTATCTACCTCAGAACAGTTTTACAAGGCAAACTGCCAAGAAATCCTCAGACAGGTTCATGTGGAGACATAATTGAATTCAGATTACCTAGGGTAGAAACCACTGTAATTGTAAATTGGTAAAAACATTTAAATATTTATTTTGGCCAAGTGCTGGAGGTAGTCTGAATGAAAAATTATTGGAGGATTACAACTTTGGAGGGTGGCTTACATTCTTTTGGGTGGTATTTCTGCTCTGATTGATATAGGTGTGATTCAAGGTATGGATTCGGTATAATCTGGAATGAAAATTTCAGAAATGTCTTATGACTGGTAGGTGGAGGGGAGTGGTAACCCTCTGAAATGTGCCCAGAGATTTCTCTATGTTCAAATGTCCCAAACACAGGGAAAAACTGCCAGGGGCTGACTGCAGTAGGTGGAGGGGCACTGCTCATATCCAGCACTGCCCATATCCAGCACTGTCTGGCCCTCCTTTCTCAGGTAAGATTAAGAAAACCAAAAATAATGGGACTGATCTTTACGAAATTATGTTGGGAATACTATGGTCAGGAAATAAAGTATGAACGATGGGGTAAACGCCACCACTGGAGAAATAGGTGAATTTCAGTGGCTCATGGCATAAGACAATATAGGCTAACTAAAATATTAGGATCTTCTCTATACTTTATTACCACACCAACATGGCTCAAAATAGGTAATAGTGGGTTGTAGGTAATGGAGTTTTGAAGAGGAGTGTATGGGGAAACAGTTTAGTGGAGGGAAAAATCAAGGAAAATCAGAGGAACCTGAATCATTTGTATAGCAATGAAGGGCATAAATCTCAGATATAAAAGTATAACTTCTGACAAACTAATGATACAGTGTATTTAGTTTTCAACAAATAGCACAAGAAAACAGTTTGAGGTGGAAAAAGTAATCATGAGAACTAGATTTCTATGATAATTATTAACTATGGTGAAATTATGAAGAGTTCATGAAAGAATAAATGTATAATGTAGCAGAGGGATGGACACTGAGAGAAAGTAAGAAAGTAATAGAAAAAACCACTAACAAAAATGAAGCAAACTTTTGAAGAGTTCATTAGTAGAATTGTTACAACTGAGTAATTAGTGAGTTTGAGTAGAAACTTCAACTTAAATTACAGCTGAGGACTTCCCCAGCCCAGGGAAGGAAACTGACATCCACATTCATTATGTTCAAAGGGCTCTAAACAAACTACCTACAAAGACTAGACCAAGATGCATTACAGTTAAAATGAGGGAAGTTAAGATTAGAGCATGAATGGCCTATTTAAAACACAGAAGGGAAAATACCACTAAGAATACCCAGAAAGGGCTAAGATTGAAGGAGTAATAAAGAGATTTTCAAACAGCACTAAAGTGACCTTGCAAAAAATAGTAAGTGGACTTCTATAAAGTGGAAAAAAAAACCTAATTCCAATTAGAATCCACAAGAAAACATAGGGAAAAAGAAAATCTCATGAACAAAAGTGAACATACAGTTAAGGTGGGGAAACAATTATAAAAAGTAAGCATGAAAATTTAAATATGAGAGTATTAATATAAAAATACCACAACAATCAATTAAGGAGTACATAAGGAGTGGGATAAAAGGAAGACATCAAATACATGAACTATGAGGTGAGGGATAAGTAAAAACGGGGATGTAGGAGTTCAACTAACTTGCTGTCAATTTATATAGAATTTTATTACTGAGCCTTTTAGTAACTTTGGAACAAATAGGAATATGAAAATAGAATCCAACCATAAAAGAGACATCAAAGTACAAGAGTTTTTAAAAAACGTAACAGAATAAACAGTTGTAGGGAAACTTTCCCTCAGAATACAATTAGAAACTAGCTTTATTTCTCATAAACTCACAGTAGTTTATCACTGGAAGATAACTGATGTCCCACAGTCCTGTATTTTTTGAATGTTGGTGGTCAAAGGTGAGCAAAGTTGTTAGAAGTAGGAGCTGCTGTTGGGCTGATTGGTTGGCCAAGTGGGTAAGAACCAAGATGTTTGTTGAGCCCATATCTCCAGAAATACAGTGAACTCCACAGAGGGGTGAAGATTCAAGCTTCCTGCCAAAACTGGTAGTTTCACCCAATATTGAATTCCCCAAGTTTTACAGGTGAGTTTGCAAGTTGAGTTTCCTCCCCTACCTCTTAGAATCTGATGGTCTAGAACTTTATCACTGCTTTCTGCAGAAACTTGCAGATGCTTCCCGGGGGGAGCATCTGTGAGTAAGGATCTTGTGGTTAGATTCTGTACTGGTCTGATCATAAGGAGAGAAGGGACATCAAGATATTTGTGCCTGGTTCAACCCAACCCCATGAGCTGGTAATGAAATAAACTTTTATGTTGACCTCTTTCCATGTGCCCATGATCCTGAAGAAAAGAGAATTCCAAAAACTATAGTTGTAGTGCCATCTACTGGAAAAATAAGACACAAATGCCAAACTAAATGCCAAATTAAATTACAGACTATATTCAGAAATTAATTTTGACAGAATTGAGTCTAATGGTGAGTTAAAAATATCTGTTATTATGGAAATAAAATACACAAATACATTCTAATAGGAATGTATTCTAAAGGAAATGCAGGAACAGGATTTCTTTACCCAAAGAGAATGACACTATAAAAAATATCCAAACAGAGGTGGTAGTATAAAGAATACAATGAATGAAAGGAATACATGGAAAACAGCAGTTTGATTTCACAAAGGGAAAAGTCATAAGATTGAAGACAAGATTAAAGAAATGACTCAACTGGAATAAGAAAGAGAACTAATATTTAGGGAAAATGAAGGAACTCTATGAGAAGTATCAGACTACTTTAAAAGAGGGATTATAAGGACAATGGGTGTTTCAGAAGGTGAAGAAATAGTATAGAAATTATTGAAATAACTGAGAATTCCTGAAATCTAAGGAAAGAACCAGAGTCCAGAAAGCTGGAAAAAAAAAAAAAAAACAACCCAAATTTCTAAACGCAAAAAGACACCAAGCCATCATTGCTAAGATAAAGGGAAAAATGGTACATGAGAATAAGAACAAAAAATAAAACAAAACACAATTGGCAATATATGCCTGCATATCAATAATTACCCTAAATATAAATGAAATGAGCATGGTTGGATGCTTTAAAAACAGCTATAAATTGTCCCTAAGAGACTCATCTAAGTTCTGAAGACAAACATAGGCTCCAAGTGGAGTCAAAAACAATACTAAGATAAAAATCTAATAAAAGGAAAGAGTTTATATATATATACATATATATACATATATGTATACATACATATATATACATATATATATATATATATATATATGGCAAGGAAATAGTAGCCTTAAATGAGGAGCTAGATAAACAAGGTTAACAGACATTAAAAAAAAAAAAACACCCTTCAAAACCTACTGCACAAATGTTTTTCAGTGCACATAAAACATTTTAAAGAACAGATCATATCTTGGGACACAAGACGATTGTAAATAAAACTATAAATGTTAAAGTTTTCCTATATAATCTCTCACCACATGACAGTAGAAATCAACTATAAGCAAGAATGGAAAACCAAGAGTACATGGAGGATAAACAATATGCTAATTAGTAACTCTTGACTAAAAGAGGGAATTAAAGCAGAAATAAGAAAAATCTTGAGATGAATGAATATGAGGGTACAAACTTCCAGAATCTTTGGAACACAGCAAAGACAGTCTTAAGAGGGGAGATAATTACAATACAGGCTCACCTTAAGAAGCTGATAAAATCCCAAATAACCTAATATAACATCTAAAACAACTTGAAAAACAAATGAAATCCAAAGTTAGAAGGAAATAATAAAAAGAGAATAAAATAGAAACCAAAAAGGCTGTGAAGAAATCAGCAAAACTAAATTGTTTCTTTGAGGAGATAAACAAAATAGAGGAAAGATAATAGAATCAGAAATGAAAGGAGACATCAGCAAAGTCATCAGAGAAATACTAAGGTTCATATACAATTGCCAAGAACAATGAATCTGATAACCCTGATGAAATGAACAAATTTCAAGATCAACATAGTCTACCAAGATTTACCAAGGAAGAAGCAAATGAGTTGGACAAACCATCACAAGAACGGAAATTTAAACAACACAAATATTTCCCCTAAAGCAAAAGTCTGCGATCAGACAGTTTTACAAATGAATTTTATTAAAAAATTTAAAAACTAAGGTCATCCCACTCAATTGTTTTTAAATATACAAAAAGAGGGAATGTTCCCTAATGCATTTTACTATTTCATTACACTTACTTTAAAACCAGTTTTCAAAAGCGTAAGATTATAAATTGATATTCTTGAATATTATTGGTTCAAAAATTTTAAAATAGTGGCAAATTGAATCCAATAGTATATCACAAATATTATATACCATGATCCAGTAGCATTTATCCTAGGAATGCAAGGATAATTTAACTTATATTAATTGATATAATCAATTGATGTAGTCATTTAATATCAATTAATTGATGTAATAAATTAATGTCAATTATATCATATCAATAAAAATAAAGTCAGATAATATTAATAGATGCAGAGAAAGCATTTGATAAGATTTCTCACTCTTTTGTGATGAAAACTACACAGATGTGAATTGAAAGAATCTGACTATAGTCTGCTTAGATAGAATAAAGACCATAGTTCACAAACCAACAGGTTTAATGCTTAATCATGGAAATTAGAGCTTAACCATGGAAAATTGAAAAGAAATAATTTTCATTATGATAAAACCTCAGGGTAGACAGTGATGCAAAATAAAATAATTTTTAATAATAAAAAGCAAGGCAAGGATACCTATAATTTATATTTATATAAATTTAGTTATATATAAATATATAAATATATTTATATTTAATTTAGTTATGTGTTTTATCTGCAACTACGACACACAAACACCAGGAAATCAGGGGAAGCCAAGGTAGAAAAGAAGTGAAAGTATCTTTACAGACAATGATAGTATATGTAGAAAATCCCAAAGTTTCCATCAAAGAGTGTAACAGTAACTAATACAGAAAAGTGGCACATTATAAAATAAATATACACAAAAATTTCTTACTTTTAATATATAAACAAAAAGCAAAAGAAATTAAAAAATAATTATTCCTTTCAAGGCCTTCAAATAGAATTAAATACCTCAGAATTAACCTAACTAAAGAGGTGAAGGATCTATACAATAATTTATTAATGTCATTAAAGGACTTACTGACAGGGGTAGAAGAATATTCCTTGCATGTATGTGGAGAATCAAGATAATGAAAACAACAATCATGCCTAAAGAAAAATGCAAATAAGATGTAAACCATATCAAAGAGCAATATTTCTCAAAAAATATTAAGAAAAAGTGAAATTTGGAACAACAAAAATAGTCCTGAGAGGAGAGCAATGGAACCATCATATTACCTGACATCAAATTTTACTATCAAGCAGCAGCTGTAGAAACAATTTGCATTGACACAAAAAAAGATATATAGATCAATAAGATACAATTTAAAGTTCAAACATAAATCTATATACATATCCATACTTAAGATAAAGTTGCTATGATCATATAATAGGGAAATTCAGTATCCTTAAAAATTATATTGGGGAAATTGGAAAGACATATTAAAACACTAAAGTTGCCTCACTTTCTAAACACAATACATAAAAACAAATTCCAAACATTAAAAATGTATATATAAGAATAGCAACAATAAAATATATAGAAGAAAATGTTGCCAATATATACTATGACCTCAATGCAATGATAAATGTTTTTCATAGCTTAATCCCATGGTAACAAAAAAGTTTTTAAATACAAAGGAAAACACAAGAAGATTAAAAAGGTATCCTATTGAATGGGTATATTCACATAACATACAACTCATTGGAAGTTAAGATCCAGGATAAAAATCTCACATAAGCAAAGCAGAATTCAAGTGGGGAAAATTATCAAGGAAAAACAGGTTAATTCACCAACTTTCCTAACCCTATATACCTAATGATGAATTTTTCTAAAACATATACATGTGTTAAAAATTCTTTACTATCTCATTAGATATATACATATTTACTGTTCCTTTTTAGGAAAATCTAACAATGCACTTGGACAGTGATGACTCTGTGATGCTTTATTTTTTTATTTTTTGAGACTAGGTCTTTCTATTTTTGCCCATGGAACCGCAGGCTCTCATTGCCTGGTGTACCACAAACTCAAGTAGTCCCCAACCTCAGCTTCCCAGGTAGCTGGGATTACAGGCACGTGCCACCACATCCAGCTATTTTTTTGGAACTAGGTCTTGTTATGGGCCCCAGGTGGGACTCAAACCGCGATCCCTAGCCCCGGCAACTTAATAGGCTGAAGCTTACAGGCACAAGCCACCGTGCCTGGCTCTGTGATGCTTTACTAAGGTTTAATTTCATCTCTCAATTTTTAGATTAGGATGTTTAAGGTGCATATTTTTAGTGTACCCTGATATGTTGATCTTCCAATTTACAGATTTTTAAAATACCTGTTGACTGAATTCGTATAAAAAGGATACAAATATTTGTTTTTATTTTTATTTTTTTGTTTTTGTTTTCTGTTCTACTGAACAACTGGTCAGTTGTCTATTTTTAGTCCAATACCATACTGTTTTGATGACAATGGCTTTGCAGTGTAGTTTAAAGTCTGAGTATATGGTATCTCCACACTTTTTGTCAGGATTGTTTTAATTTTGGGGGGGGTCTTTTATAATTCAATGTAAATTTTATAAATATTTTCTTTATCTCATTGAAAAATATCATTAAAGGCTTGGTAGTGATTGCTTGAATCTGTATGCTGCTTTGGGTTAAATGGCTATTTTGATTATATTAATTTTTCTAATCATGAACAAGGAATGGGGAGAAGTCAAAAGAGTGTGTGGAGGTACTTATCTTTAAATGAGGGTGAGGAGCAGGGATGCTTTGCACACTTTGGTCACTATAGAAGGAACAGCTAGTGTTGTGGATTTCACTCCCCCTTCCCTAATTCAATCTGTGAATTGTTGATGAAGGTGATGTGTACTTTTAAGGCCATTGTGTGGATTCAAACTAACATATATAGGAAATACATCCTGCAGGTTAGTTATCAATATTAAAATACACAATAATGTGGAAACACAGTGTGATTTCCAGTAGAAAATCCCAGCTTTCCTAATCTGATTCCTCACATATCATCCTCACCAGTTGTTTCACAGACAGTATGTAGTAGAGATAACAAGGGAAATAGCAGAGACAAATGGGACAGTCAGGGAGAGAATCCTTTGCTATCCCAACCTAGAATGGAGTTACCCTGGAGAATCATCTCTGGCTCACTGATCTATTGATGTCTCCCTTGAGTATTAATTACTCAGAGAAAGTTTAGAGTAAGTATGAAAAGAAGTCTCTGGATCTTGGCATCTGTATCCTAACATCTGGCCATTATGTACCTGTCTCTGTGGGCTTTATTATCTCATGATGGTAGGTATCCTAAGGATGCTTCAGGGAACCCAAAGGCTCTGGGCCAAGTTTCAGTGACTACTTCTAGTTACAGATGAATCAGGAAGTCTCTGTTAAATCTCTCCTAGTAGATCAGAGACAGATGGGTTCTAAGGAAACTATAGTAACTAAAAGAAAAGTGTAAAGACTGGAGTTAGCTTGTACCAGAAGAAAGGCAAGCCCCAGATGACTCCTTGATTGGGGAATCATATGCCTTTGTGCTAATGATACCTGAAGGTAGAGACAGGATTTTACAAGAGCCTGGTCTGCAGGCTTAGAATGCTTATTATTGATTAACTGAAGCTGTTTTGTATTTATAGGGTTTTCTGCTTCTGCCTTCACCTATCATCTATTCCTTTTACCCTACCTTCTACATCTACTAGGATAATATGGTTCCTCAGTAAAAGTAAGAGGTAGAGAAGATGCTATTAAGTTATGTTGTGATGTGAGTAGAATTGAGCTGGAGTTACTTTAATGAGACACTATGCCTGCACAGAATAAAGTTGTAGTGGATGTGGAGTCAGCTATCTGGGGGCACTTGCCACTTGTCATGTGTGTGTCATAAGTGACTTTGTTTGTGAAATCTTTCTATGTAAAGTGATCTAAAATTATAGAGGAACTAAGTACATACCTGTTCCTTTGACTTTAAAATAAAGGCTGTACTTTTGAATGTACATTTGTGGTGGATTTTTTCATCAGTCTAAGGTTTTCAAATAAAATCAGTACAATTTAACAGTAAAGCAGAATCCAAAGAAACCCTAAATATAATAAATATCACTTTACACATGAGTACTGATAATTTAGCAGCTAAATATTTATTTACAAATTAGTTCCTTTATATCATACATTTAAGTTGATTTAAAAAGTTAAATGTCAACCATGAAACCATGTGAAACTTTGGTGACATTTAATGAATCTCTAAATGGCAAATAACTTATGCACAAAAGTAAAGAAAGATAAGGAGAAGAACAACACAAAAAGGGGAAGGAAATTTAAATGAGATATCAATATATTTAATGAGATATTAATCTCTGAATACTGAAAAATATCAGTAACATAAATCAATATTAGTACAAAAATGTTGATCCAAGTCAATAAATTATAGGGTGTATAAAAGAAATCTGGTCAAAAATAGTAATATAATAACAATTTCTAGCAATAATATACATGTGAAAGATCTAATTCCATATAAATCATTGAAATATCAAATTTATGACCACAATTGGGGTTTGGGTGGCAGGTTGAGCATAAGAGATCAGATGATGGTTCATAGATAACATGATGGTGGGAAACTTTGGGGTATATAACAATGTAAAAAATATACATAATCAATAAAATACATATGTAAAAATATATAATATAAAATATGCATAATGTATTAAAATACATTCCAATCATAAAGCAAAGACATAAGGATACTGAGTGAAATTGTTATAAGGCACTAGAATTATCAGGAAAGTAATAAAAGTTTAGAATATACATTGTAATTACTAGGGTAAGAATTTAAATGATGAAATATTTTATAGCTAGCAATTTGAGATAACGTGTATATTTACACCAATGTAATTAAACACAACATACACCCTACCCCATTAAACAGAAGGAACATATCAAATAGAAAAAAATACAATAAATATAAATACAGATATAACTATAATTGTGTGAAGCAGAAGTTACTCCAATTAAAAGAATTTGACAACCAAATTAAGTTAGAAAATTTGTTTATGCACTCAAGAGAACGTAGCATCAAGAATATCAAGTTCAATATACTATAAAAGACAAAATATCAAAATAAAGGTTTCCAGATATGTAAAACAAAATTGACTAAAAGGAGAAATAGACAAATTCACACAGTATGACACCAAATAAATGAATGACTTAAATAAAGAAAGACAAATATTAGACCATGAGACAAATTAGTGGTTACCAGAATGGAAGGGGGAATGGGTTAGGTAAGTGAGGCATAAGGGGCCCATTGTACAGTAAAGTTAGAAGGGGACTTTCAGTGCTGAATCTAACATTGTATAGAGAGATGTTGACTGACAATGATGCACACTTGAAACTAATGTTGTTATGTAATAAAAATGTTAAAGGACAGGAATTCTGGTTTCTAGAAAGGATTTGCAAACTAGAATTCTAACAACTGAAACCTGTAGCTCATTGGGCCAGCAAATTAGCAAGAAGAGAAAAAAGGTATCCTACTTGAAGGGATAAGTGACTTTGATAATCATGAGGAGGTAGGGTTGTTACCACACAATGGTGGCAGGGAGGGCACATTTAGCATTCATGTGAGTCACTGAACTACCTCTAGGTAACCAAAACCCCAGTTTTCACTGTGAATTGGCAACTAGAGCAACTGTAGCCAGATGATGGCATAGCTATCAAAATCTCAGGTCTCTCAGGTGGCACTACTACATCAGTTGTCTAGATCAGTAGAGTTGCTGGGTGAGGGAGAGAGGAAGATAGATTGGGTCTTAAAGAAAGGGAAAAAGAAATCAATTCTGACTTCAGGACCAAATGCAGCCTTGGAGGCTAGTTTCATTCCATTAACTTTCAAGTTTTCTTAGGAACGGATTACTCAGAATCCTGTAGAAGTTATAAAAGAATGGAGTGAAACTATCCTCAAAAGCAAGTGGCATCAAAACAATGTTGATACTCTGTCCAGATCTCTTGGATTTCCTTTATTGTCCCAGAATGTCTACTCACCTTCAGTGGCTTTGGTGACACTGCTAATGGTTCACACCTGCAGTATTCAAGGAGACTTGCCCCTAACAAATTGTAGCACCCTCACCAGAAGGTGTCTGCAAGTTATACACTCCTTATCCCCTGGGACCATATGACTGTCTAAAGCCTGAGAGGAGGCCTAAAAGCCTCACTTCCTTGCAGTGAGGTGGAAAGTCTGTGTAGTTAGTGTGTATCAGAGCTGGAGATTTTGAGTTAAGTTTCACCTGAAACCAAATCTTGCTTTGTTTCCTTGGTCTTTTTTGTGTTTTCTCTATTCCCTTCAGATTATTTTCTTTTTGCCATTTTATACAGTTATGAGACTTGGCCTTTAAAGATACTGTTGATATACTGATTTGTCTAAAACTGGCAGCCCATGAAGATTTTTTATCTAATTATATATATTTGCCTTTACTGAATAAACTTAAATCTAAAAAAATAAGAAGCTAAGATTCATCTCAGTAGCCAATGAAATTATATAAAGGGGTACAAAGATGATCCAACTGATGTATTTAGAACATTCCATCTAACAACAACCTGAAAACTTCACCCAAAAAAGTGGCAATGCTCAAAATTTAAAGTAAGTCCAACACTTTTAAATGATAACATTATTTAAATATGATAATATTAAGTATTATCATGTTTTCTAACCACCATTAATAGAATATATTTTATGGTATTAAATGCATACATTCGAGAAGAAACATCTGAAAATGATCTATTTTTGCATACATCTGAGTAATGTAGGAAAAGAAATGTAAATCAATCTAAGACAAAAAAGGGGGAAAAGAGAAAACAACTAAACCAAAGTTTGCTTAATAAAAACTTAAAGAAAAAGTTGGCACTGACTTAGAAAGTTGTCCAGCTTTGTGCTAGAGAAGTAAATGTACCAAAGCAGGTGAACACACACACACACACACACACACACACACACACACACACACACACACACAGAGCTAAACAGATTGAAAAAACAAAAAACAAAATGCTTCTCAGATCTGCAAAAGGGAGGAACACAGGGAAAACTTATTTCCAAGATTCACAAAAAGGAGACTATAGGACCCCACACTCACCAGAGAACTCATGTAAATGTCTCCCAGAGGGCTGGTGCAGAGGTAGCTGTGCTTCATGAGGAACTGCTGAAGCTCAGTGTAGACAACTCAGATTTAAAAACGGCAGGGAGGAATATTACTCATCAATTAAAAATGACAAATTCACTGATTTTATGACAACATGGATGTACTTAGACAAAATCATATTAGCAGAAACAAGTCAAAAAGAAAAAGACAGAAGCCAAATGTTTTCACTAATATATGAGATATAGTGAAAAAATAAGCAAAAGCCTTGAGGAAAAGTCAAAACAAGCTAAGCACCAAACTGAAGTGTACAACTTTGGGCAGGAGGGAAAGAGGGGAAATGGAGGGGAAGGTGGGGGGGGGTGCTAAATCCCTGGGATTACAATGTTGTGAAATTTATACATAAATAAATTAAGAAAAAAAAAAGAAAAAATGGCAGGGAGACCCAGCCATACAGAGGCTCCCTCAATAACATGAGATTTATGCCCAGGAGCTTGACCAGGTTCCTGCAGCAATGGTGAGAGAAAACTCAGCTTGTGCTTGTGACCAAAAGAACTATTTTGAAATGTGCAACAGAATCTTTTCTTAATAAGCTCTGCTTGCAGGGGAAATTAATTAATCAGAGCCCAAATTAATTATCAGTGCTCAACTCACCTGGATAAGGGACATATCCAACTCCACATAGCTCTAGCCATACCATGGCATAGTAAAAACCTGAGAAACTCTTAGGAAGTTCACACTCCAGGCTCACTAAACAGCTGGAAACTGATCATCGGGCTGTTTCCCTTTCCTGACACATCACCACCACTTTATTAAAGGCAAACCTATAGCACTTTTTTTACCCAGAAATTTAGCTATCAAAAATACAAACATGTATACATGCATAACCACATATATATCAAAAGGTAAAAGGCACATTTAAAGACATCACCATGCATGGAAGGGATGCTGCAATGATCACATTAGGAATTTGAAACAATGATTACTATGCTGAGTGCTATTTCATAAAGAGGGCATTGTTGCAAAAGCAGATTTGTAATTCAAGCTTGGAGAAAAATATTCCAAAAGAAGACCCCCCCAAAAATGCTGGAGACGAAAATCACCCCAATGTGAAAAATGAAGTATAGCAGAGAAGAGAATCTCCCGAGCAGAGGACAGTAATAGGGTCCTCCAACAGAAAAGCAAACTGAGCAAGACTAAAAACTAAGAAGAGAATATCCATGAACCATGGGGCAACTGCAAAAGCTGCAAATGGCAAGTTTACAAAGCACAATGCTACTGCAAATGCATGTTTAAAAGTCCAAGCAGTTGCATATGACAGAAGTTCAAACTCTGGGAAACAAAATTGTTCCTGTCAGCTCTAATGCTCCTGAAGCAGTCTTCACAACTCCCTCTCACCACCCTCCCACTTTCTAGCTTTTATTTTCAGCCTTTCTGTCAACAGTCTCAGCCGTTGTTATCTACACTTTTTCTTGAAGAATCCCTATAGTGTTTTTGAACATAGGGATGGATGAAAGATCAGTGGAAATAGAGGTGGGACACTGGGTAAAGAAAGGAGGAAGGCAAGTATAGTTTTTCAGGGAGCTGACTGTAGAGTAGAGCAGCTTAGAGGGGACCAGAGGAAATAGCTCTGATTTATTCAGTGAATGCTTTAGATGATTTCCTCTTGTATAAGACTAAGAAACTTATCTCCCTGTGACTTAGGATTTATTTCAAATCTAGTAGTGGAAATGGAAACGACATTCTCATTATTTGATGAAAATAATGCTACTTCTTCAGACATTTCAGTGAATCCCAGTTGACTATAAAGAGTGGTCTCAAGTTATCAACATTTTGAGTACAGTATTTGCAAAAGAAACTACAAGAGAAAGTGGATAAATCACAGACTGGTTTCCATTAAATGACTTTGTTGCCATTTAATGACAATTGTAGGTAATGTAAAGAAATGTCAGAAGTTCAGTGTTCTGGTCATTGAGGGACCTGTGTGATTGAGTACTTTTATCTCCATTTCCTATATATAGTGTCTCTTTTGGGGTTGGGGGTTTTTCAGATTTGCCTGAGAATTAGTCTGCTGATTTGCATCTCTAGTGACACCCAGTCTCCTCCAGGGCATTTACAAAACATATTTCTGAGAGTTGGGCTGAGCAAAGCAAGTCAAACCCTGAAAATGACAAGTGTAGTCCAAGTATAGCTCAAAGAAAATGCCTTGAGAACATCATGCATAGAAAACAGCCATCACTGAACATATAGATGATATATTTACACTGATATGTTGCACTCAAACATCTTGCAGTGAGAAATGTGTCTTGTGAAAATGTGTTGCTGCTGTCATGTGTATTTGCAACCCATAAAAGCATCATTTGCTGGCCAGGGCAAATGCATATATAGACATATAATGAGTAGATTTAATTGAATAGATCTGGTTTCCACAACCTCACCAGTGGATCAGAGTTTAACACTTTGGATGATGCTAGTCTTGTAAGAAATGGCAGATTCATGTACTTTTAGCTTTTCTTTGACTATGATTTTAGTCAAGCTCCGACCAAGACAAGAGAAACCAGAAGACCAATTAATTTGATGAAGAAATTTGAATACAAGTAAAAGTTTAAATAAAAATTGGTGCATTTACAGGTAAAAAGGAAACAGGAGTACCAGCAAGTAAGTTTAATTATTAAAACCCTTCATATATGGAACACGTACCATGGCTTTGGGTTTCTAACTGAACCTCAATTATTTGTCCTAAATCATTATATTGCCTCTCTAATACACTTCCTCAAGATTCCTTTAATTCAACTAAACAGAGATGCTTTATATCCAGAAGTCAACACAGTTGACTATAATGAGCCCTATCTGATGGCATTATTTTTTAGAATCTAATTAAAATATAAAATACATAGCAGCAGAGTGTAGAATGGTCAGCATCAGAGACTGCAGGCACACAGCAATAGCATCATTTTGATCTAAGTACAAATTTTCAGTTATACAAAAATCAATGTTCTGGATATCTGTACAATATTGTCAATCATACTCTACTGCAAACTTAATATTTGCCAACAGGATATATCTTATATGTTCCTAATATCTTAGGAGAAAAATCAACAAGAGTGACAGGCAATAGTGCTGTTTTAATATTGGATACTTATATTCAAGCATAAGTTTTATCCATTAATAGGTAGTTTTTTTTTGTCATCATACTTCAATGAAATGGTTAAAAACTTTGATGAAGTATTTTGGTACAGAATCATCTCAGGGAATTAACTCAGGTATTTCACAGCTTAGAATCTAGGGTATTAATGTCTATATCAGGTGGTGTATTTTACCACCCACGGCTGGTAATAAAAAACCTGAATTCTTAGATTCCATATTAGATTTCTCATCTTAATTTTTCTATTTTTCAGACTCACTCTTCTATCTTGAGCTATCTCAAGACAATATAAAATGCATTTGACTTTTAAGTGGAGCAAATTATTACCAAATCTTGATCGAAAACTTGGGGAGGCCCACATTCTTTTCAGTATTGACCATGTTGCCTTGATTTAGTCCTACAGTAAATGAATCTCAATCACTTTAATTTACTTTTCACTATTTCAGCTCTCAAGGAAAAATATCATCCCTATGAAAGCATCCAGATACTACCACAATGAATCATTTCAAGAGGATTCTAAAAAGTATTCATATTTTATTAAGATGATTGAAATGTTTTGGGAGGTTTACTGGTTATTTGAAGGCAGCAACTATCTAAGAAAGACAAACCCATGCCATTCACAGCAACATGGATGGACCTGGAAGGTATTATGCTGGCTGAAATTGGTCATGAGGAAAAAGATAAATACCAAATGGTCTTCCTTATATATGGAAAATAGATATATCAAACAATAAAATAAGCTAAACATAGAACTGAAGCATACAGCAATGGAGGAGGAGGGAAAGGGAGCAAAACAGTGGAGGGATGAACACAAGGGAAATTGGGGACTAGTCACAGATGATATGGTGGTGGGAGAACTACAGGCACTAAGACAAAGTAATATACACACAATAAAAATATGGTAAAATGAAGCAACAACGACAAAAAGAGTGCAGCTTTCCCTGCGTAAAAATGAGTCAGGGATGGATTCTTAAGTTAAAATCAATTATTATTAGTGTTGAATATTTGAAGGAAAGGTAGTTATGGTAAAATGTAACCACGAGAAAACAAAGTTACTCATTTTGGACAGCTAATCACCAAGAATGAACACAAATGGTGCTCTGAAGACATATCCTCCAAAGTCATGAATTTTTATGTAATTTTTCTTATCTTGGTGTTTTCATTCTGCACATCATCTCCCTCAGAGCCTGGTGGACCTGCTTATTCCGCAATGTGTAGATGATAGGGTTCAGCACTGGGGTCACCACTGTGTTCACAAGGGCAGCCTCCCTGTTGGATTCTAATCTGCTCATTTGCTTTGGTTTCACATATATGAAGACACAGCTGCCATACATCAGAGAGAGGACAATGAGGTGAGATGAGCAAGTGGAGAAAGCTTTCTGTCGCTCCTTGGCTGAGGGGAGACGCATGACTGTGAAGACTATGTTGCTGTATGCAATGACTGTTATGAGGAAGGAAGCCAAAATGACCAAAACGGCAAGGATAAAGGCCCACAGTTCAACAGATCTGGTGTCAGAACAGGAGAGATGGATCAAGGGACCAAAGTCACAGAAGAAATGGGGGATGACATTTGGGCCACAGAAGGATAACTGGGAAACCTTTACCATCAGACTAGTGATAAGACTAAAGCCTACTGTAAAGCAGGCAATGACCAGCATGATGCAATGTTTCAGGGTCATGATAGTTGGGTAATGCAGGGGCTTGCAAATGGCCATGTACCGATCCAGAGACATTACTGCCATGAGCAGGAAACCTGCTGCCCCCAGAAATATAAAGATGAAGGCTTGAATAAAACAGGCAACAAAGGAAATAGTTTGCTTGCCTAAGAGAAAGATAACCAGCAATTTAGGAATAACAGTACTTGTGAAACAACACTCAAAGAAGGAGAAAATGCTGAGAAAGAAGTACATAGGTGTCTGGAGCCGGGAGTCAGCACAGGTGATGGTGACTATGACTGCATTGCCTGTAATGGATGCCAGATATGCCAGCAGGTGCACCAGGAAGAGGACCTTTCCCAGATGCTGGACAGCAGGGAAGCCTTCCAAGGTGAATTCTTGGACAGTTGTCCCATTCCCCATTCCCATGGTCATCTTTTCACAGTGGAGTTACTCACTGGTCTATTCTACAATAAAGAGATCACAGCAAGCACTGAGTTTTTAGGGGAACACAGTGTTAGTTCAGTTGACAACCTGAGACATCAGTGAGGCAGATACAATGTGGATCTAGTGAGCTGATTCAGAAGAACCTGAGTGAGATACAAGTTCAACAGTAAGTTTTTAACTACCAAAATGGGTCATGTTTGTAAATTTAAACTTTGATAACTTTGCTGGTGTTTTCAAATGCTTTGACAAGATACTTTAAAATAAGAATAAATCTATTGGTTATTACTCAACGTGAAGTAAAAATTGATCATTACTTATTTTTTTCTGTTCTTGAGTAAAATCAATGAATTACTGACCTGTGGAATGATATGAGCCTTAGAAGTAGTCTAGTATAACCATTTTATAGAAGAAAGTAAACTCTTAAGACTGGATTTGCTCAAAACCATGGTATAAATTGTAAATTCATGTTATAATCTATTATTTCCAGGGTCAGGCTGGCACATAAGAGAGAAAACAGTTCAGAAAATTAGCACACAACACAAGTATTTTGGGTACTTGGGTTTATATATTCACTGTTACATCAAAGTTCTACAGGCTTTCTCATCTCAGTTCCTTCAATAAAATACTGGTTATGGTGTTTGAATCTAGCATCTCAATACAAAGCTGAATGTCTCCAGCATGGAGTGTGTCTCTTGCACTTACCTGCCATGAGCCAATTTCTCTGTAGTGCTGCTCATGCAACTACACCGCCCACCTGAGTGTGACTGCTCTCAGGGCATCTGAAAAAGCCTGTGTTTCTGTTGTAGTTGATAGTAGCAGTTGAGCATGACCCTTAACCCAGGCACATAGGAGTTACCTTAAGGGAGGCAGCACTTTCTCTTCTTACAGCCAGCCTCTGCCAAGAAATCAAGAATTTGCTCTGAGTTGAAGGGGAAAAAAAAGGAAAAGGAAATATTCTTCATAGACTGTAATCCCAAAATGGGGTGAATATGTACCCCATGTTCTCAAAATCCCAGGCTGACAAAGCCTTCTTTCAATAGCCTGGAAGTTTCCCTTGCACAACAAGGTGACATGGCATGATCATTGAAACCCCAGAAAGGAACTAGAAGAATCAAATTCTTGTATTTTACCCCCAGTTCTGGGGGGTAACAGTTTGCCTTTAGGGTTCTGATGATAGGTGTCGCTATGCCTTTCCCATGGACAGCAACATTGCTTTTCATTTTCTATACCAGCTGGTGGGGTCAAATAGCTACTGTTGAGTTCAACTCTGGGAGATGTGGAGACAAAACTGTTTTTGCTTAAGTACTCCATCATCTTGAGTGGACCTGATTCTCCACTCTGCTCCACTATTACATCCTACATTTCCATGTGGAGAAGTATTTTTATTCTAATGTATCATGAGGTACTCCAGACCTGCAGTTATGAGTACTCTGTGCTATTTTCCCACAAGACTGATCACCAAGCAGGATATACCGTTAGTGAGTAGAGAGTACAAGCTTCGAAGCTTCATTAGATGGTGAAGGAACAGGGGCAGGAAGTAAAGGTAGGGCTGTTTCTCTGGGGGCAGTAATTGGTCACCATTGAGACTAAGAGTTATTGGCACAAACTTTATGTTTATCTTTTGATTGTCTGCGGTGAAATTAGCTCCCACCTGCCCATGCTGTTCTCTGCCCAGATTTTGCAAAGAAATTGTATGACCTAATTTCCCAAGGGTTTCTAAGATCTCAAATTGGATGTTAATGCTATTTCTGTGTGAAAATTCAGACTAAAATGTGATGTAGGCCCTGAGGACAGATTATGGAAATGAAAGTTTCAATCATGAGAAAGAATTGGGTATATCCCTGGCTTTCATTAGGCTCTTGGCAAAGATATTGGTTGAAGAGGAAAGAACTGGGGGGTGGGGGGTTATTGACCTTCTCTCAGTCACCATTACATCCTTAGGGTACATACATAGGAGAGGGATTGCTGGGTTTTGGGGTAGATCTATTTTTAAAACTTTGAGAAATTTCTCATAGGAACTGCGCCAGTCTAATTCCCACTAACAGTACACCAGAGTTCCCTTTTCTCCACACCCTCACCAACATTTTTTCCTTTAAGGGCTTTCAGATATGGTTCATTCTTGTAGGAGTGAGGTAGTATCTCACAGTGGTTTTGCTTTTCAGTTCCCTGATAACGAATGATGTTGAGCATATTATTCATGTATCTGTTGGCTATCCAGATGTCTTCTTTGGAAAAGTGTCTGTTTTGAAAAGCTCTTCTGCCCATTTTAAATGGATTGTTTTCTTGTTACTGAATTATATGACTTTTTTGGTACATCTTATTTCATTTTTTTAACTTAATCTTCCACTATAGAATTACTAATTAAGATGACTGGTATGAGATAAGCAAAAACAGAAAAATTCTCCATAAATCTCAGAAGTGAATTTGTTTTGTAAAGTTCATGATCCTTCAATTACTTACTATGATTTTCAAATATTCATCTCACCTCTGGTGTGCAGATGCTTCAGAACTTGGGGAGAACAGGTATTGCTTTAGATGGTGTCTCTAATATCAAGATTTCTAAGCTGTTTTATATATCTGAAGATTTTACCAGCATGAAATGATGGATTTTTTTTTACAAGATGGAAGATTTTACATAAAGTTCAGAATAACCCCAATGAAATCCCCCAAAACAAACTCCTTTGCATGGAAAAAAAAATCACAATCATAAGTTCACAGCTCTCCTGATAAAATCCACACAACTTATTATATGACAT
This sequence comes from Uropsilus gracilis, assembly GCA_004024945.1. Taxonomy (NCBI): domain Eukaryota; kingdom Metazoa; phylum Chordata; class Mammalia; order Eulipotyphla; family Talpidae; genus Uropsilus; species Uropsilus gracilis. The sequence goes on from PVHY01021515.1 coordinate 22,687, forward strand.
CGAGATTTATTGTTATGAGGGGAAAATTAGAGGAAGAAATGAAAAATGTACAATGGAAAGAGAAAATGTGCAATGGAAAGAGAAAATGAATTTATATAATCTCACATAATGACATTGAGGAGATGTGATCCTTTTGGCTGGGTTGAGAATCACCTCACCAGTTAGTGGTACCTTGTTATGTATTGAGAAGTCAATTTCCTAATATTCAGTACATTAGATTGATCTCTTTCCACATATCAATTACATACCAATTACTCTAGCTCTCAGGGTGATCTTAGATGTTAGCATAGGTGTTGGAAAGATCAATAACCAATCAAATTCTGTGATCTTATTTAGCACTTACTACTACTTGAAGGTAAATATCCTGAAAAGAATTCTCAGGAATCAGAGGAGTGTAATTGGAATTCTTTAACCTGCCAAATTGACTAGATGGTTCATCATTGGGTGAAAAGTAGCTATCTGCCTCATATTCCTTACTTGGGAAGTCAGGTATGCTTGACACAGACAGGAAAGTAACTACAGTGGGGAGTCAAGACTCAGTGATAGAGATGCATACTACCAGAGTGAGGCTGTATCAGACCGGGCAGTATGTCTCATCATTGTGTCTTGTGTCTGTTGATGAGGAGACACATCTAGCCAAAATAGAGGAGCGACAACACAAATTGCTGGCGAGGATGTGGAGAGAAGGGAACACTACTACACTGCTGGTGGCAATGTAAACTAATTCAACCACTATGGAAAGGGGTATGGAGGACCCTCAAGCTAATGAAAATGGATCTACCATTTGACCCAGCAATTGCTCTTCTGGGAATCTACCCAAAAGAGACCTCAATGTGGGTACAAAAGGACACCTGTACCCGGATGTTTACTGCAGCACAATTTATAATTGCAAGGACATGGAAACAACCTAAATGCCCCAAAACAGAGGACTGGATGAAAAAATTGTGGTATATATACACGATGGAATATTACTCATCAATTAAAAATGACAAATTGGACGACTTCATAACAACATGGATGCATTTAGAAGAAATCATATTAGCAGAAACAAGCCATAAAGAAAAAGGCAGAAACCAAATGGTTTCACTAATGTA
>PVHY01021516.1:0-23774 GCA_004024945.1 Uropsilus gracilis
CCACAGCTGTAACCACTTTTGCAGGGTTTGAGATCAGTGTCCTAAGAAGTGACACCTGGGTCCTCCCAGGCCCCCTCCCCACGTGCAACACGCAGTGCACGTACAGCCAGACCTCTGAATGCCTACAGGCCTGGATGGGGAGGGGCGGCTCTCAGGAGACAACTGTCTTGCTAGAACTTCATGAACATTCCAGTCCTCTGGACGGTAAACATGCATTTCTGTTTTGTGTTGTTTCTCAGCTACGTGCCTGAGGGTTCCGTGGTGGCCGCCCCACCTAAGACAAGATGCCCCTGGGAGCAGAGAGGCTAGTTTTTCTAACTAGGTAGCAGGCCTTAGGCCAATGTTTGAAAATTATTTGAAATTATTATGAACTTGTTTTCTAAAAGGTAGAATTCATGGGGCAAACAATAATGGGGACAGTTAAAAGATACAAGGAGAACCAGGAAAGGAAGTGCCCTGTCCCCCTGAGCTCACCCCTGGCTCTGTCGCCAGGGATGACTGCTGTCACATGGTCCTACTGGCATGTGTCCTCCCTCGACATGCAGTGATTTCTTGCGTTGGCTTCTGAGAATGCAGCTTTCCTAAATGCACCACAAGTGGCATTAAATGGTTATTTTTCAGAGTTGATATTTATTTAAGTGGCAGTCTGTGAGTTTTCCTAGACTTTTCAGGTAAAAGCATGGGAAGTGACATCTGTGATTTGCTTTTTCTTGGAAATAATAAAGGATACTTCAGAGACCCTTGACTGTACTGGTTGCTTCCACACAGAATAAATATTGCCTGGATTGTAGCAGAGACATTCTCTTCCATAGTCCTCTGCTTTCTGGCGAGGTAGACACTCTGAGATAGTAACCCTATTTTGTTTCCCTTTATATGTCAGCCCCTAGTGGCTACTGGTTCAGTAGGTTCCAGAAATGTTTCTCATCCTTGACTAGAATCCATTCTCTGAAGTTTGTCTTCTCTCTGACTCCTCAAGCATCAATGTTCTCACTACTGTGTTTCTTACCATGATGGTGGCAGCTGTATAAGAGTTTGCCTTCACTACCACTCTCAGGTCTTTGAAGGCAGCCTTCTGTCTTGGTCATTGGATCCAGAATGAAGCAAGGTGCCATCTTGAACACAATACAGTGGACCCTTAAATAGCACAGCTTTGCAAGACATTCACTAATCACACATGGATTTTTTTTCTATCTATATCTTCATATATGTGAATTTAATCAATGATGGAAGTTGGATCAGGAGAGGACTGTTTAGTTTGGGGAATCAAAAGTTTTTTGCTGATTTTTTTCATTATTGAAGGGCAGTGGTGCTGCTAAACACCCACATTTTCCAAGGGTCAAGTGTAGGTGTTCAATAAAACATCAGACATCGTATCTTCGCAGATCCCAGTGAACAGATCATCACCACTATCAACCATTTAAAGCCCCAAGTCACATGGCATAGGATTCCCTCTTATGAGGACAGAAAATACGAAATAACCATATTTTCTCCATGGTGACGAAGCTACCTCTATTTTTTTCTGGTTTGCAAGGGCTTAGACTACAAATCATTGAGCTCCAAAATGAGAATTCCATAAATAAATTCTTTCCAGTAGGCTACTCATAGAACCCATCATGTGTTTTACTGTCAAAACCATAATTCTAATAAACCGTCACAGTGATGAATGGAGCTAACCTGTAACTCAGTTCTTATTGTGATGAGTGCTGGTAGTTGGAAGTGTACCATTCTGTTTTGCATTGTAGGCCACATGTTTACACTTGTAAAACCATGTAGAGCTTTAGAGTTTTTTATTTAACAACATGGCAAGCTGAAGGTCATGCTTCAACTGCCTTGATGGAGTGCCTCAAAGAGCAAGGAGCTTCAAAATTTCCTTCTGGAAGACAAAAATGCAGATAAGCATGCTGGCAATTATTCACTTATCCTTTATTTTTTCCATAAGCATCTCAGCAATTATCTGTCGCACTAATTCACAACACCAATATCAAGCTGGAGAATATCAAATGCTATTTTCGAGATGATCAGGATTTGGGTCATTATATCTATATTTAAGATACAAGATAATTCTTTAATTTTTTTTTTCAATTTGAGATACATAACTGGTGCTACAGTACTATATCATTTTAAATTTAGCTAACATCCATATGGCTACAAAAACATATTTTTCCTTAGGAAATACCCTCTTTGTGATGTATTTTACAGCACTGTAAACTATAGTTGTCATATTGTTCATTACATCCTTAGTATTGATTTGTCTTATAACTGGAAGCTTGCAAGTTTTGATTACTTTTATTTAATACTTCCCACTGAACCTCTTCCCCCATGTACCACTCTGGTTACTACAAACATGATCTTTTTTCTTCCTCCCGCTTCTTTTTGTTTTTAACCATATTTTAAGGTAACATTAGTTTACAATACTTTGTAAGTTTCAGTCTACCTTCAAAATTCTGTATCTATATATAGCAACCCCCTCACCAAAAGTCTAGTTTCCATTCACCACCATATAACCCACACCTTCTACTGTCTTATCCAGTCCCTCCACCGCCTTCCTTCTGGTAATGCCCATGCTGTTGTCAAAATCTAAAATTTTGTTTTTCCATTTACTTTGATTCTTTAGCTTCCTTATGAGTAAAACAATATGGTAATTTTTCTTTCTCTACTTCACTTACTTCACTCAGCATAATCCCCTCAAGGTTCATCTACATGTTCAAAATGAAAGATTTAGTTCTCATTTCCATAGTTGGTAGCAATTTACTCATATATATGTGATATAGCTATATATTTTTTTATCATCACATCATCTTTATCCTTCCATCTGTCTATGGGCATTTAGGTTGTCTCTATATTTTGACTATTATAAATAGTGTTATGACAAACATTGAAGTACATATATCTTTTCAAGTTAGTATTTTCATATTTTGGGTAAATACCTAGAAGTGAAATTGCTAGATAATATAGTAGTTGTATTTTTAAAATTCCTGAGAAAACCTCATACTGTTTTCTCAAGTGGTTGTACTGACTTAATTCCCAGCAGCACTCCTTGTTTCTTGTTTTTTAATAATAACCATGCTAACAGGTGTAAGGCAGTATCTCACTATGGATTTGATTTCCCTAATAGTAAGCAGTGAAATCAATCTAGATTACTCTAGTAAATGTGTGTTTGATCATCTACCATTCATCAGATTATTGCTATTTTGTATGAGTTGTTATGCATGTGTAATCTTTTGTCTGTTACATGGCTTGCAAGTATATTCTTCCACTCAATAGATTGGTTGTCTTTTCATTTTAATGGTATCTTTCACTGTGAATGAAATTTGTAATTTAATATAATTGCATTTGTTTGTTTTTGTTTCTTTTGCTATTGGAGACAAATTTATAAAAGCTTCACTAAGATCAAAGTTGAAGTAAGTGATTATCACCTTTTTTTCTATGCATTGTACATATTCAGGTATTCAAGACTTTCATTCAATTGGAGTTAATTTTTTGTATATGGTATAAGACATTAATATAATTTCATTCTTTTTCATGTGACTGTTCTATTTTCCCAGCGCATTTTTTGGAGATTGTCCTTTCTCGATTGAGTTTTTAGTTTCTTTGTCATAAATTGTCCATATAAAACATGTGATTTATTTCTGGACTCCTATTCCAATGGAAATATGTTCTTATTGCTATAGCATACTATATGTAGTAGCATTGTAATCTAGTCTGAAACAAGAAAACATGATTGCATTAAATTTATATTTCACTTTGGGTAAAATGGCTACTTTAACAATATTAATTCTTCTGATGAGTGACTTGTCACATATTATCTTTATTATGTTGAAGTACATTGCTGTACACTTACTGTTGAGTTTTGATCATAATCAAATGTTGAGTTTTATCAAATACTTCTACATTTATTGTGATTGTGACTTTTAACCTTTGTTTTGTTGCTGTGGTGTATCACATTATTTGGTGCATATCGAACAATCCTGATATCCCTGGAATAAATCCCAGTTGGTTATGAGATATGATTTTTTAAATGTATCATTGGATTTGGTATTACGGAGATAGAGAATCTTTGTTTCCATGCTCATTGGGGATATTGGGGTGTGTATGTTTATTTTGGGGAGTCTTGTCTGATTTTGTTATCAGTATAATAATGTTGGCTTTATAAAAGGAGTTTGGAAATTTTCCAAATTTTTGGAAGTGTGAGAGGTATAGATATTAAATCTTGATTAAATGTTTGGTGGAATTCTCCAGGGGAGCTTTCTGGTCTTTATTTCGGGGGAGTTTTTTAATTACTTCTGTCTTCAAGCTCACGTGCCTGTTCTGATTCTTAAGCTCTACTATTGTGCTTTGCAGTTCAGTTATTTTGCAGATCCATAACTTCTGTTTGCACTTACATATACTTTCAATCTTTTTTGTTGGGCTTCTCATTTTAGTCATCCATTCTCCTGACTTTGGTGAACATGTCTAATACCATTGCTTTGAATTCTTTGATAGATTGCTTACTTCCATATCATTAAAGTCTTTTTCTGAAGCTTTATCTTGTTTCTTTGGAACATATTCTTCAGTTTTTTCATTTTGCTCAATTCTCTATTGTTTGGTTTTGTTTTGTGTTTTTTTCTTTTTATGAATTAAGCAATAGAGCTGTCTCTTGTCTTGAAAAAATCACTCTGTATGGCACTGAACCTTGTTCAGATTTGTTCTGTTTTGTTTTCTCTTGAATTATGGTGATTGTCATAGTGTTCTCGATTGATTCTGCTATTGATTGGGAGCCAAGACCTGTGTGTGTTTCAAGAAGAGAGATTATCTTTTAGTACCTAGTTTCAGGCTGGTGTGTGTGAGACTCCCCCACTCCCCACTCAGGTATCAGCTTTTTAAAGTACCCCAATATGTATGATCCTGTTGGGTCAATGTTGTAAATCTGCTGGCTTATAGACCTAGTGATATGGAGGTATCCTTTGTGGAATCATTGCTAGAACTGGGATTCTATGAGTCTGTAATCTCTATTCTGGGAGATACTGGTAAGCTATAGTGTTTACTCTTGGCTTCACAAAGATTGCACCCCCCTATTCTCCTCCCTTCCCTCCCCGTGGCCCCCCATCATGTTCCTTGAGGGTGCTTCAGGCTAAAATTGTAGTGATGTGATGGTTTTTCAAGCAGTGAGACTATGTTGGTCTATGGGGTAAGGTGTGTTGCTCAGTCATCTTGAGTGAGGCCCCATATTTCCAGGGGACTTGAGAATATGCTGACTTGAGCAAGGCAGGGGGCAGGGGGACATTAGCATGTCATGCATCTCTGGCTAGAGTTAATAAGGTATAATGTAAAAGGGAAAAAAAATAAAATGGTGCTTGACTGTATCTCCATACCTGGAGGAAGTTACAACAGACTCCTGTCTCTGGCAGACACTTTAAGATTAGCTAATAAGCCTCATTTATTGATGGCTTAAGTGCTTTTTAGATGACTGAGGTGCTTTGCTGCTTCTTTGCTCAGCCACAGGGATGAATGAGTCTGGGCACTGCCCTTTGGAGGTGGACTGTCCAAGCTCCCATTGTCTCTTGGGGTCCCGGTTGTAAGCTTCATTGCTTTTCAAAGTTGCATGCATTGGGGTTATTTGGTGGTCCCAATGGGTGGGATGCCTGGGGCAGGGCATGCACTTTTCACCTCTTAGGGAGAAGCCTACCTGTGCGAGCCTACCTGTGGGTGGGGGTTTCCTGGCAAAATGGAATTTCTGCCTCTTCTGTATTTGGGAGACTGTTTTGAAATCAGGTGTTAAAACAGGCAAAATGGGGTGCTGAACCAAACTTAGGAAGGGGGACAGCTGGCCTTTAAAAGTCGGCCACACACCAGGTTCTTCCCAGCCCACACATGCAGGAGCTAGACCACAGAAACCTTAAAAAGAGGTTAAAAAAAAAAAAACACATTTACTTACTAAAGGGGCAAAACAAACAAAAGTCACTGAGGGCACAAGGAAACCCTTTGGTAATCTTACCACACAGTCCAGTCTCTAGTCCAAAAGACTACACATGGCCTTCAGCCATTTGCTTCCTCAAATTGGCAACTGCCCCACCTTCTAGCCACATGAAGGAGTCAAGATAGCGCCACCAATCCTTCCTCAAAGACACAGTTCCACTCATCCCAAACCAGAGGAAGCCAAGATGGCGTTGTGTAAAGATGGCATCGTTGATCCTTCTTCAAAAACAGGAGATTCAGATCCAATGAGGAAACCAGGACGGCGTCATCAATTCTTCTCCAAAAGGAACAGCTCCAACATCCTTTCAGCTCCCAACTCTAAAGTGGTCTGGAATCAGCAAACGCCACTGGATACAACAGCAATAACCACTTCAGACGTCTCACAATGAAAGCAGCAACACAGCAAGCCTCTTCTGGTTTCCAGACAATTTTCAAGCTTTGTAGTTTCAAAGTTAAACTGAGTTCCCAAGCACCAAATTTCCAAGTGAACTCACACAGGTTACAAGTCTCCCCAACATGCTTTCCCCAGGCTCCTCAACCTGGGTCAAGAAGAAGCCCACTCTAGTGGCTCCCTTCTCTGCCCTGCTCTGGCACATGGCCAAAGCAGCTCTGAGACCTCCAGCCTCTCTGCTCCTCTGCTCTGCTCTCCCTGCTGCTCTCTGTCTCTCCTCTCTATGTGTTTTTCCTCATTTCCCTCCCTAATCTCTTGAGCCTCTTCTCTTTCGAGAAAGCTTAACTTCCCTTCTCCAGGTCTCCACCCACCAGGACACACAATGCCTGCCATTCTAATGCAGTACCACAAGCACTGGGGACTACAGCCCCCAGTTTCACCACAGTCCCCTAACAGTTTCATCCCCTGTTGTGGAAGGAGCCGTTCAGCTTGTTTTAGAGAAATTGTTCCATAGGTAGCTGGTAGTTAGTGAGCACGCCCAGGGCAGGTTCTCGATGAGCTAGAGCAGATGGGTAAGAGTCCTGGACCCTTCTGGTAGATTTTACAGTTTTTTAAGCTCTCTCAGGGCACCAGGTACATGGGCACACCAGGCAGGAGGCTGGCATGCAAGGAGACAGGCACATGCTGGGCAGGGGCCTGAGAGGCAGGTAGGCAATCCAGCCTCCCTTCCCATCCCCCCAAGTATCTTCATGTTCTCCTTGCCTCTCCGTAGTCATGTTGGTGGTAGTGCCGCTACTGCTGCTTCCAAGCTAAGTAAGTAGATGTGCCTACTTACACCCATGTATGCCACAATTACAGGTATGCGTACTCCCAAGTGCCTTCTGCATTAACAAGATCAAGATGGCAGGTGGTAGCCACAGAGGCTAGAGGTCTGATGAATTTATTTACCCTAGTGTCCTACACCATGGGAGGAGGTAACTCCAGGACCCTCCTACATTACTATCTTCAGTTGCCTCCTGGTCACCCCATTTTTAATTTTTTAAAAATAATACACATTTTTATTGAATAAGTTTTGTTTACATTTGCCTTTTGGCTGTTCCTTCCCCCTCCCCCATTCCACCCTCCCTGGTCTCTCCATCTCTTCTTTCCCTGCCATTTATTGTTTGATTTTTAGTCCCTTGGGTTCTTCCTCTTCTTTCCTGGAGCAATGTCCTTTTGTCCGGTGTGGACATGGTTTCCTGGGATACAGTGGCCTGTGCTTTGTTTTCCAAGTGTCTTTTTGCTGCTGGCCACCAGTTCACACATGACTATGTTCTTTCAGTGCCTCCTCCTTTTTGGTCAGCTGCTCTGGCCTATCTTCTGTCATATTTTGCTCCTTCTTTGTTTTGTATTTCTGGTTGCTGGCATTGGGAGTGTTTCTCCTGGCCAAAGTTTGCGCACCCATTTTTTTCTGATCGAGATAGGCCCCAGTGGATGGTTGGTCCGGTTCATCACGGGGCCACTGCCCATCTCTGTGACTTTCCTTACCCCCTAAAGTAGGAGAATCCTTTAATCATGCTGAAGGCATCTCTGAATGGGAAATTCCATTCCCATCACTGTAGGTCTCAGTGGTTGTATTTCTGAGGTAGTTTGTCTCTATAATCAGTCTTATAGTTCTGTGTCCCATGGATCTAACATGTTCGTTGTTCCAGAATATTTCAGTTTTTCACCTCTGTATTCATGTGCAACTGCCGTTGAATTGCTGATTTATTGCTTCTGGTGAGGGTTGACTGGATTTGGAGAAGACCAGAGGGAATGACCCTGACCACCCACTACCCTCTGCCAAGCCCATCGCCCCCCAGTCCGGCAAGGGGTGGGGGCTTAGGGCCCAGCAGATGGCTGAACCGGGTATGTGGGCAGGGTTACCCCTACCTTCCCCGGCCACCTTGTGGTACTGTGGCTCGGGGGCACCCCCAGTCGCTCCCCCTACTACCTTGTGCTCCCCGTTTTTAATTTTTTAAGGAATGTTTATACTGTTTCCCCAAGTGACGGTACCAGTTTATATTCCCACCAGCCATACTTTAGGGTACACATCTCCACAGCCTTGCCAGTTTTTCCTCCCGTCTTTGTGATAATAACCATTTTAACACATTGAGATGACCTCATTGTGGTTTTGATTTAGATGTTCCTGATAATTATTGATTCTCAGTACCCTTTTTACAGACTTGCTGGTCATTTGTAACTCTTTGGAAAAAATGTCTATCAGGTCCTCTGCTCATTTTTAAATTGCTGATAAAGATTTTTGCTAGTGACTTGTATGGCTTCTTTATCTATGTTGGATATGAACTCCTTCCTGACTAAACATTCGGCTTGCAAATAATTTTCCATTTTTCTGATCATTTCTTTGGCTATAGTCCCATTTACTCCTGAATTTGTCACTTGTGCTTCAGGTGTTAGAGACAAAAATAAATCATTGCTAAGATCCAAGTGAGGGAGATATTTTTCCTGGTTTTTTTCTTTCCTCCTAGGCGTTTTATGATTTGGGGTCCTCTATTTAGGTCTGTATAGAATTCTTATTTTCACACATTTTTGAAGAGACAGTTCAGAAAAAAAAATTTTGATGGGTTGACAGGGTATTGATTCTTAATGCACTTGGCTTACCTCTCTCTTGCAATGGCCCAGAAGATTTGACCAAGTTCTTTGAGTTGGGGTCTTGTGCTTGAAATAGATGGTGGAGTATCATTTGTAAGGGCACTGCCCCACAACATTGTCATGAACTTGATGCCCGTTGGTGCTTTAAGACATCAGCAAGTAAAATCAACCCTGATGCTTCTAATGCTCTCAGTTGAACATTGTCATTGAACAGTACAAAGGACTCAGTCAATGGAGTGACACTAGTCACGGTTTAAATTCATCAGTTTTGCATGATCATCAATTGTGGCTAAGTTGTAAATGGAGAAATAGAGGACTGAGTAGTCTCTCCCTTAGCACGCCAGACCACAACCTATGCTTTAAGAGCAGTTCCAAGACTAGATTCACCATTTTATTTCAGAGGTGGAGTTATTTGCAGGTGAACTGAGTTTGTCAAATTTCCATGGCTGGTTCAAGCCATCACTAAGACCAAGCAAGGACAGCGCAACAGTAAATCACCACTGTCTTTCTTCTAGGTGATACTATTAGCATCATGATATCAGAAAGTACATTTCATTCATTAATGGCAATGACTTTTAACTAGAATACTAGAAGTAGGTCAAGAATTGAGTGATTCTAAGTAGTGACTCTCAACTTCAGTGTGCATTAAAATCATAGGGAGAGCTTGTTAATACAGATTGCTGCCCCCTCCGCCCCGCCCCAGTGAAGAAGTCAAAGGAATACCCCTGTCTTTGCACTTCTAACAAACAAGTTTCCAAGTACTACTGATGCCCATGTGACTAGTTTGGGCCTTCCACTTGCAGAATCACTGATCTAATGCAAGCCCATGCCACCTCCTGTCATTTATTATTAGATACTGTGCACTATCCACCAGTTGAGAGCCACATGATTAGATTCCCAGAAGGAAGCGTGAGCTGTGACCTTTTCTTAGAACTCCCCAGTGCATTTATGTTGAGAGTCTGTTAGCGTGCAGGGCTAAGAAGCTCTGTTTTGAGTCAGACAACCTAATCCCCCTGTTTCACTGCAGTCTTCAGTAATTTTAGACTCTAGGCTTCAGTTTTTACGTCTGTAGAATGGGGTGCTGTTACCTTTTAATTCATGTAATAGGGGGAAGGTTAAATGAGCTAAGGTGCATGAAGCTAATAAATAAGAATCACTCTACGCTTGCAGAGAGAAAGGAATACCTGGCTGGTTACTCAAATCATGGAAAGGCTCAGACACCAAACAGGTACCACAATTTAGCAACAGCAAAGAGCTACTGCTAGAATAATGGGAGGCAGCTGTGTTGCCAGAGTTGAGCAGTCAAAGTGTTTGAGAGAGAGAGCATAGTATGATGACTCAACAGAAAAGGTCTGTCTGACAAGGTGGAGGTATGGGGGAGCGGCACTATGTTAATAGTCAGTGAGCAGAAGACCTGGGAAGAGAGTTCTCTGTGATACGGAACAGCAGGGGACAAGCAGTGTGAAAATCTGTCACTGTCATTGCTGCCAGAATGATTTCTCGTGAATCAGTCTCCATGGACTGTCTTCATGTAGCGCCCTGACTGTGTGCCATGTAAAGGCAGTGCCATATATAGGTGTATATACGTGCAAACATATCTTTATCTATATATGCACATTGGAAGCATTAGAAGTTCCCTCAGCAGTAAGAGCCAATGGGAATGTTACTTCAGATTAAGCAGTTTGTGTGCTTCATCTGTGACTGGGAACTACCATGTGAAACGAAAAAAAAAAAAACCAAAAAACTGGCAACCAGTTATGCTCCCCATTGACAGCCCCATGTCCCACATGCTAAGGTGACTCATACGTCTCCCACATTGCAGATGTTCAGAATGTGCAGACGGCAAGACAAAATCAGTTGCCTTATCAAACCATCACTTGGAGATGCTGGTTCTTGGAGATGCTGGTTCTTGGAGATGCTGGTAAGAACTAAATAAAAAGGGGGTGGGCGGTGGGAGACTAGATGCAGCATTTCTTGCCCAAAGGGGCAAAGGGCTGTTTGAGAAAAACATCTTAGGCGATAACTAAAATTCCAAACTTCTAACTTCAGTTTCAAAACAATCTTTATTCTATTAGAAGACCTAATACAATGCATGGAAGCAACTGAAAACAAGACACAGCTCCATTGAATCCATAGCTCAAACCAAATGTCAAGGAGGGTACCCCCCCACCCCCCCCCACCCCAGTTGCCTTGTAAAGGCAAAATTACAACCAACCATGACATCCTCCCTCTCATCAGAAGACCAACTTTATTTGAACAAGGTCATAGAAACAGATTCGTAAAAACATTGAACAGATCGTAGCTTTAAAAAATACACACGTAGAAATGAGATTTTTTTTGTTTTGCTTTTTTTTTTTCCTTTTAATAGCAGCATCCTGGGCAGCTAATGCTAGCTCATGGCGACAAGTTCAATGTTAACTTGGAGAGCATTTCAAACAAGCCCAATTATTTCCTCTCTCCTCGTAATACTAATATTTAGGTAACAAGATTAAAAATAATAATTTGGCATGTTGGAACTTTGTCCCATGTGAGGCATTGTGCTTTCCACTGCCCCGTTCTTAAATAACCCTGAACTTGGATCTCAGGGTCTGCCTTCCAGCATACATGGACACCATGCATAGCAAAAGCACAGTTGTTCCAACCAGCAGAATTTTTCTCCAACAAGGAACATCAGTAGAACTTCCCAAACACATCACTAGCTCATAACCAGCTATCTGACAAAGCGACGGATTCCCCACAGCGACAGCTCACAGAAACACACTGGACTCGACACACTGCAAATGTCCAAGGTAAGCACATCCTCCAGACCAACTCCCCCCAAGGAGTCACTTTGAAAAACAGAAAAAAAGCCAAAGAATTATGAACTTCTCACTTTACTTGCAAACAATATGCACCTTTACGAGACAAAACAAGGCAACTTCAAAGGAAGCAAACAAGCCACACACAGACAAGAACTGGACTAGCCACTTGCTAGGACTGGAACGTGACAACTTTGGAATCACTTCGGCTGAGGTGTCCTGGGAACACAGTCCATGCACATATACATATATACATCTCTCAAGGGCCATGACATTGTCAGGTGTTGCTAACACATGCTTTCCGCCATTTCACATGGCGATTTATCTCGTGCCCTATCAGGTCCCCAAGCTCCCGCTTCTACAGCCCTACAACAGCCTTTCTGCAGCTTGGTTTCTGCCAGGCCACACATGACACTGATGGGAAGATGCATGGAGAAAAGTGTGTGTCAGGAGTGTTCTGCTATTCGTCCTTCCTGCTCCTAGCCACTCAGACATGGACTCTCTGAACCCAAGAGCCCTGCTAGGCAAACGTCCAGAGTGACAAAGTTGGGGAGGGCACGTGACACACAATCAGAAAGGCATTTGGCAGAGGTGTTAGTCACATCCTGTGGATGGGATGATAATGCAATAAGGAATGACCAATCTCAACTTTGCTGTCTAGAGGAAAGGCTACTGCGATGATACCTATGATGCAAAAGAAGATCCTCTTGCAAAGTGTCAAAGCAAAACCATGAAGAAAATGGTAGCTTTGAATGAAGCATTCCATTTCAGGTCTTGTAGTTGGGAAATGACATGAAAAATCTATAGCATACATGGATGTGCTACCAAAAAAACTATGAGTTTATAGCTCCTATTAACTAAGTGATTGCTTGACCTCTGTGTCTGAGAGTGATGGAGCAGACACAGACTGAAAGCAGGGAAAGCAACTGACTGTAGATGAGAGGGAAAGAGAAGGTCAGATTGGTACAGTCAAGTTTGAGGGTCAACAGTCTGGCTGCAAGACTATTGCTCTGGAGAATGAGTAGCTTCATGGAAAGAGGAAAACAATACATTCTACAGTGAAGTCAGCTTCTACACTGATTCTTCCAGAAGAACCTTAAAAGGAACACTATAAAAAAACACCACAACCCTCACCCCACTGTTGGAAGGGAAAAGCAAGCAAGCTGGGGTGAGTCTGTTTAGTACTGAGAAAGGACAACTGAAATTGTGAGATCCCACTTTAATCTACAGGGTAGAGACCACGGTGAGTTGATTCCTGCCACACATGTCCAACTCCAACTGAACAGAAAGTCTTTTGCATATGCGAATCAGGGATCGTGAGCTCACGCCTGCCCTAAATTGTCAAGAGGTGTGTGGGGGGGAACACAGCCCCTCCTGCTTCCCTGTGGTGCAGGATAGCACACAGTTATCTGGATGGGAAGGGCTGTGGGGCGCGCTGCTGTGACAACCGTGGCTTTAATGAGTGCCACCACCTCAGAGCAGCAGCTTCCATAGTGTCTATCTGTTTAGGACTGAAACTGCATGGCAAGCTAGGAAAACACACAACTTCTCAGCTCTTGCCTTTTTGGAAATGAACGTGGGTTGGTCGGAATGGATAGCCTGATGTAAAAGAGTTTCAGAAAAGCAGGGTCTACCTTGACATCAACGTTCCAAACATAGGGGAGTGTGGCTCCCCCCTGCCAGCGGAAACCTGACCAATTGCCCTATGTGAGTTACAGTAGCTCCATCATCGAGAATAATGAGCAGGTGGAAAAGGAGAAGACTGAAGTCTAAGCAACTTCACTTTGCAGTAATTCATTTCTTCTCTGTCATCTTGAGAAAGTGCATACTACCCTGCCACCCCACCCCGACACCCCACATGTACAACCCTCGCTACAGCTCCCCTCCCGAGATTCAAGGTCATAATTCTTGACAAAACAAACATTGTCAGGTACCGTATTCTAAGCGTCTCGAAACATGGTTGAACTTTGCAATACTTTGTCATAGTCATATATCTTTCTCTTTTTTATTGAATAAAGCAGCTTTGAAGCTTATCAGGCACTGCCCAACAAAACATTTAGTCCAAAAAAATCTGTTATGAATTTTTTTTTTTTTAACCTTGGGCTAACAGCCAAGTACTCTGTACAAGAAAACTGTAAAATATTTCATAGCTTTAATTCTGAAGCCATTTTTCTTTAACTGGCATTCTGTACATTTCTTCTTTAAAAAAAAGAATAACAAAAATGAATATTAACAAAAAGATCAGGGACAACAGTATTTTCAAGCAATGAAATTATTCTGAAGGTATATTGAAAACTGAGAGAACAACGTCAGGAAAATTAAGAATTGCATAGCACTGTGAATGTAGCTTTCAGCAAAACAAAAACAGAAGCTATTTGGTATTGATACAAATCCATCTATTTTATAGTTAGTCATCCAAGAGTATGTACATATTTTATATACTGAATGTCACTTTGAAGTCCTGTTTTCCAAGTTTGAGTTCTCTGTGGGTGGGTGTCCATTTTTTTGGGTGTGAAAAGTTTAAACAAAACACTTTCCGGCACTTGGCTACGACAGCATCTTCTTGGAACGCCTGTGACTTGCCACATCCCCAGAGCATCCCTGGGGAGCGAAGTGCCTTCTGCTACATATCGTCCGCGTGTTAGAAAAGGAAATAATCCACAGTGCGAAGTGTCTGGGCCCACCGTGCATAGCCACGCCCAGGCTCCACCAGGCCAGGCCGAGCATCCGAGCCAGCCCTGGGCAGCCCGTCCACCCTCCGAGGTCCACAAGGTCCCAACTTTGAGCTGGTAAAGCTTCAGAAAGCATGAACAAGCACCATGGTGAAAGGCCTCTTTGTCCCTGCGTGTAGAGATTTTTGCATTTCTTTTTCTCTTTGTGTTGTGGTGGTTTTAAATTAAACCAAAAAAGGGGAGAGGAGGAAAAAAAAAAAAAAGGGAAGGAGAAAGGAAGGGGAAGCAGTCGGGCTTGGAGACGCCAGGCACGACCCAGCAGCGCAAGGCTGCGTGTCTTCCCCACGACGCGTTACCGCAGCACACTCGAGTCCCCACTGAAGGCTGACCGCTTCGTTCCTGCAGCTCAAGTCTCAGGCCAGGCTGGAGAGAAGCCCTGTGCTTGCCAGAGGTCTCAGGGTATGTGAACTCCGGGAGCAGAGCCAGGCGCCTCATCGCCGCTGCTGCGCGTACACCGGGTAGGCTAGTGTGACGTTCAGGGAGTCGTTGTGCTGCACCAGGGACGTGTGTTGGTAGTGGAGCACCAGTTCTTTGAGTGAGCTGTACAGGTTGTAGGGCTCAGCGAAGCCGTAGCCCGTTGCTGTTTTGTTAATGACGCAATGCTTGACCTCGCCGTCCACCCTGGAGGGGAGAAAGAATAATGCCTTTGAGCTGGGTGGGACAAGGCCATGACTCCATGCAGGCTTTGCAATGACCCCCCCCCCACATTCCCTAACATGCTCTCTCTGCAGATTGCAGCCTCAGTTTAGCTGGTTGGGGGGCTCTCTCGCCCTAGTTGAGTGCCTGGGGCTGATCCTGGCAGCAAGGGGTTGCTGGATCTACAACAGCTCAGAGGACACAGCTCTGAAGTGACGTCGGGATCCTGAACTCCCTTTCAGGGTTCTCCCCAGGCTACGAAGTGAACAAACAGATGCCAGTAATGCCATGGCATGCTCTGCGGTGGCCTGGGGCACAGCCGCCAGGGTCTGTGACGAGCTGTTGTGCACAGGTACGTGTGACCACAGCCCACAATGACAGGCGCCCTGGGAAGCCAAGGCAAAGCAGAAAAGACGCCGGGCTTCTCAGGGTTAAGTTGCTGAACTGGGCCCCAAAGCTCAGTCTTGCAGTTGAAACAGCAGGTTTCTTTCTGCTGGAGCCCGTGAGGTGACTCCTGGACTCTGCAAGATGCTTGGCTTCCTCCTCATTTTCCTGGAAGACCTTCCAAGACCAGAGCTTCCCCAGGCCCTCACCCTCCACCCCCCTGACTGCCACCCCGGGGGGGGGGGCAGACAGGAAGTGTGTTGTGGAGCTACGTACACGACAGAGCAGGCGTAGCAGCCCTGTTTGCTGCTCTCCCGGACCAGGAAGGTGCCATCCCGCTTCCCTCGCAGTAGGGTTTCGGCTTTGTTCCGGTTGCTGCTCCCCACGTTCCAGGTCTTCTCATCATGGTGGGGCAGATCCTCGTCATCTTCTACCAGCGAGTATTGGCTGAGGAGGCAGGAGAGGATGTCTCAAGGGCGTGTCAGGGAGGGACCACCAGCCCCCTTTGGGGTTCCTGCCTCTCTGCCCCCTTCCAGGCCAGCCGTAGGGGCTGACTGAGCCCCTCATCCAGCTCAGCTTTCCTCTGAACTTTCCTCGCCTTCCAGGAAGCTCCCAGGACAGAGCACGCCATGGGGAGTTGTAGGTGGCTGCGGCCAAGTCAGCACCTGTGCTCAGGTTCCTGGGCAGAGAGGCCACTAGTACGGGAGCCTGTCTGCCCAGTCTGGACTGGGAGATGGCCGGTCGAGGAGGACTGTAGGATTTCAGAGAATTCAAACACAGCATAAGTGTCACCAACTGTGACGTCAACCTAACTGTGCTTCTTTTGAAATGTACCAAAAATATTGGGGGATTCCCACCACCCCCCACTCGAGTTTCAGGGCCACCGTTAAGGACATGGTCACTCTCGAGCTTCCTCCTCCGCTAAACCTTCCAATCCTGGCTCAGCAGCCTGAGTTCATCACATAGCATGTGCCACCCTCTGTCAAAATCCTGCCTCGCTCTGAAATCCAGGCTAGCTGTGCATGTGGCTCCAAGGAAATGAACCCCAGGCCACGGGCCCCCTTCGCAATGACTTACTCTTCAGTGTTCTCATTGCCCAGCCACTCGTTAAGCTTCTTCTGCCGGACGCCTTTCTGCGTGAGCCACCTGGACAAGCGTGGAAACAAGGGCATCAAGTCAGGGTGCATTTCAGCCATGCCCAGCCACTCCCCCACAGGGCTCAGCCTGAGACTCACATCAAGTACTGGTCTCTCGTCTTCCTCAGCTGAATCAGGTCTGGCTTGATGCTATTCATGCGCTTGTCGATCTCCCGATACTCGGCCGCCTGCTTCTTCAAGTCTTCCTCCAGCCGTCGTCTGCTATCCACAATCTCGCTGATGCGTGACTTTAACTTTTCATAGTTATGCATAATCCTGCAGGCAAGAGAAACGCATCTGTAAGGACCTGAGTGCGCAGGAAGTTCCCACTAAGAAGTCCCAGCAGTTGCCCTCAGACCAAGGATGTTCTGTCTGGACCCAAAAGTGTGAGCCTCTGTAGCCAGCTTTTGCAGCTTCTGACTCGGCCTCATGCAAAGAGAGGACGCACACACGCACGCTTCACCAACCTCTGAATTTCCTTCTCGTTGCCTTCCCGCTTAAACTTTTCGATGGACTCTTTGCTGTACCGTTCCTGGGTTTGACACTGTTCTTCGAATATTTTTATAGTTTCATTAAATGCTTCAATAGCTGTTCTTTTCATCTGGATTTCCTGCAATGCAGTTGGAAGAAGAGAGCATCATTTCCCTGTCACTGGACACATCTACTGCAAAGACAACCAGGACCTGATGTGAAACTCCCTGCCTAGCATGGAAGTACTGCGTCAGCAAGGTGACATAGGAGTATGCATGTCCTTGGGAGAACTGCCCAATCTATCGAGGAGGATGGGTTGGCAGACCCTGCGGCTGGCATCTATAGTCTGAACACTTAAGCAGCAGTTTACAGCATTCAGTCTTCCACCCCTTCTTGCGCCCCCAGGAATATGACAGCCTGGAAAAGGTGAAGCCTCTGAGAAGACCCAGAAGTCAATGCCCCTCTTCAGGGCTGGCATATAGGGGCTCCATCTCTTCTGCAGAGATGATACCCATCCGTGGCACTTCCAATCTAACAAGAATTCTGGAAGCCGGAATGACATCATGCTAACTGCTTCTCTGACCAGGTGAGCTTATTATTCACAGGCTTAGTTTCACTTAATGAAAGGGTCTGCTCTGTCATGAATGATTACGAGGCCCATCATTGCTGATTCGCAAAAGACCTCTCCTCCCCCTGGCCCCGACTTAATTTCCAGAAAGTCCGCTTTGCTTTCAAAGCTGACTAGAACACCTTTGCTTCTAATAATTCAAAGTTCCACTGTGCTTTGCTTCTCACCCAACACTCACCTGGGACGTACGGGTATAATCTTCATATAATCTATCATATTCCCGACTTTTTTCTTGAAATTGAGTGTTATATTCATGTAATTTTTTCCCTACCGCTTCAATATTATCTTCTTTGACTACTTGATCCTGAAAGGATTAGAGAGCAAAGGGAAAAGAAAAAAATCAGTTGGAAAGTGCAGGTCATCAGATAACAATTATTCAACAAGAGATCTGCAGGGATGGCATTCCTTATGGGTTGTATTCAGTCATTATAAAGTTTCAACTCTGAACACTTTTTCAAATTTCATTCTTTGTCATTCATCCGCTTTAAGATGCTTTCTCAGCACTGAAAGTGCCTTGACCGGATATGATCTAGCTGTTCAGTCTTGATTACCTGTTGGTATTTAGATACTGGATAAAGTAACTTCACATCCAACTTGGGATTATACTGAGCAAGAGATTCATTCCGGTAGTGGTTTATCAGTTCAACCACAGAGTTGAAGGTTAATGGGTCAGAGAAGCCGTATTTCCCATCTCGGTGAAATATTTTGATTAATTTGTTATTTCCTCCTTTCCTACAAATAGAACATAAAAATTGTAGCGTGAGACAGGTGTTGGATGGGCCACTCGGACACTCCAATTTGAGCTACTTTCTCTGACTCACCTTAGTGTAAGCGTATAATCCCCATGCATTTTAGTAGATGCGTCTCGTACTAAAAAGGTCCCATCAGCTGTATCTCGAAGTTTCTCATTCACTTCTTCCCTAAAATAGAAAGAACACAGCACAATGCTTACCTCAAGGATTGAGGGAATCTGGGCTTATTTTTAAAATCACATTATTTTTTAGAGCACTTTTAGGCTCACAGCAAAACAGCCACAGTGTGCCTCGGTGCCCTTTGCCCCTACAGACGGATGTCAATTAGTTATATTTTCGGGGCTAAATTTATTCCATGCTTACAAAGATCATAAATCTCATCTTATTACAAACAGGTGCATGGGAATTTAAAAAATACCACTTTCATTATTAATAAAGCAGTGGTGAAGTTTTCATGTTTGAGCAGACACTCCCGACTACTGACAAATCAGGATACAAATTCATGAGCTCAAACAGGCTTCCTTCCCCTCCCACCTCTCAGCTCCCTTATAAAAAAAAAACAAACAAAAAAAAAAAATGAAGAATAAAAATGCCATTTTATGATGTTTAAGATAATAACATCGGTTCTTTTGCCTAATAGGCAACGACTTTCCACTCTGCCTTTAGGCAGTACCATTACCATTTCATTCCTGACATCTCTGTCAATAATGAAACCTCCCCGGTATTTAATTTCCTGTGGCAGTCAGCACCCTGAGTCCTCCAGGGCTTGGTGACTTCCCTGGTCGTCTTTGGAAAAGAACCAACTGTTTCGTACTTATGTTGGATGCTATCCTAAAAATGGAATGGAGCAAGCTGGTGCTTTTCTTTCCCCTCGTTTGAAATGATCTCCAGTCGCCTCTGCAGCCTTACCTCGAGATATCGCCCCAGTACCATTCAGCATCTTGTAAGGACATACTGTTATTCATACCGTTGTTGGCTACAGTAGTGGTGGGTTTTGGTGGTTTAGGAGGCAGTGCTGTAGATGGAGGAGAAAGAAGAAGTTGTTTGCAACCTCAACTCCAACTGAATGTTTTGAAGTCAGACTAACAATTGTCTAGGTAAAAAGACATTTTCTGTACAGGAAAAACTGGGAGCAACTGGGATAGACAGCTATAATCCAGACAGTTCCAGAGCTATAATTCTTAAAAGTGGGACATCTTTCAGAAGAGGGTTCCAAAAGGAAAAAGGAAAGAGAGAACAGCTTGGAGACTAACAAACTGAGCTGACCAAGTAAATGAATTTCAAAGTAAATCTGATCACGGCATTTTCTGCTTCTAGGTATATTAAAGTTTCATGCCTGGTCAAATCCAGCTTAAGAAACCAGGAACATAGGAGCAGGAAGAATCACGTGGGTTAGCTTTCATTTCTTTTTATTTAATTATAAAAGCCAAATTCAGTTTGTGCCCTCCACAAATGCTGTTGCGGTAATAAAACAGCTCATTTCCAGCAATATGTTTAAAGAGAAGGAATGGGCTTTCTCTAATCTTAGTCTTTTAGGCACTGCTCTTCCAAAAGCCACTTTAAGAAACTCATCTGTGACCTAAATTTCCTGAGCATTCCTGTTAATATTCTATTCGATAAAAATATGCCAAGACTGATTAAAAACCATACCCCTCTTCCTCAATGTCAAGTCAGTATTCATATACCAACTGGTGACAGATAAAAGACTGCAAGGTTTCTGTATTTCTTAATTGCCAGGAGGGTTAACATTGGAATGAAATAATTTAGAAAGCAACAGAAGTTGGATTTTTAGCTACATTCTAAGTCCAAAGTTTTAAAGCACTCTTACTATTTAATTTATGCAAAAATTATCTCAAGAGACTATTAGGACTTTCATAAAGACACACTAAATAATGAAAAGCCAACCTCTTCTTATTCTTGTAGCTTACTAAAAGAGAAAGCAAGCAAAATCTTAATATTTGATTCAGAACAGTTTCAAAACTGAGTTGCAATCACTGCTACATTTTACTTCTTTCTAAAGTACCAAGGGTTATCATAGCAAAGTACCACACTGTTCTCATCCACTGTCACAACAGGAAAAAACAAAAAACAACAAAAAACAGCACAAAAGAGGCATCTTATAAATTGAAAGGAACAATATGCCACAATATCACCTCATAGCAAAGGCTCTCCATTAACAGATAGCAGTGAAAAAATGGAATTCAATTCATATCCATTCAAGTAAGAAGAAACAGTTACCACACAGTCTGAGCTACTTGCTTCCATAGACAGGCAAACAATTTGCTTCCTTTTCAAGCTATGAACAAACTCATTTTTACTCATTAGAACAAATGAATTAAAAATAGAAAGCAAAAGAGGATCTGCCCGGCAGTTGTCAAAAAAAAAAAAAAAAGCCATAAAATTAACTAGCTTTCCACAGAAACACTGCAGTATTACCTGGTGGGTCCATTTCTATATAAAACATCAAGTCTGTGCCACAATTTATATCTGTCTTAGCATATTCTAAATCCAGGTCTTCCATAGTCCACACAGTGTTGTACATTTGTGTGAGAGTTGCCTTGGCTGAGCTCAGTTATAAGAAAAGAGTCCGGCTTTCTTTGTAATGGTGTCTTGGAATTCATTTTAAAAGCGAGAAGGGGCTGCACTGTAACCTATTACATCACACGCCCCAGCCAATCAAGTCAGAAAAATGTCACCAGACCACTCCTGCTTCATCATCGCTCCCCTCTGCCAGCCTGACACAGCCCAGCCTCCTGGAGAACCTGCATTTCACAGCCCGGCAACACACACACAGGCTCATGGCTTCACAAAGGTGTTTAATTTGACTGTTCTCCAGCAGTGAGTCTTTTAATTCCTTTTTTATGACTCCTTTGCAGGATGGTACACTCCGCCACCGTTGGCAGGTTGACAAAAGCTGATATGCTGCAGCACGTAGCTTTTTTCCCCCCTAGTGCATCTGGGTTGAGAGATAGCCCGGTCACTGCTTGTTCTAAAAATCTTACAAAGGCATCAAAATGGTCTACCTATCATCTACATAGCCCTTCAATATCTATGTACTAAGAACTGAAAGGATTAAAAAAAAAAAAACTCTAGAAATAGGATATTATAGGATATTTCATTTCAGTCCCACATAATACAGAAAACTCAGAACTTGAACGCTGTCACTAATGCACTCCGTTCAAAGGCGCAGTTAAAAGAAAATATACAGGCAAAAACCTCTGAATAAACACAGCAAAATTAAAACCAGACTTGATGGATAAAAACCCTTAGCAGGAAGGAAGATTTTTAACACAGAGATGATTGTCAACATCACTTAGGAGAATTTTGACGTGACTAACAGAATGTGTCTCCTTAAGTTGCAGCTTCCAAAAAAGCCAGCAGCCACATATCAGAAGAAGGCAGAGCAGAGCTAGTTACCTTGGCAAAGTATTTCTTGTTAAGAACCATCATCAGCTCCCTTACTGAGCTAACAGAGCTGGAGGGGGAGAGTGATGTCATCACTTTGGGGGGCTTTTGTCCCTCCTCTTTCTCAAAGGTCTCACTCCAGGAACCAACCAATTATTCCTCCTTTACAGTATTTCATATAAAGCAATCAATTCTATCAATCAGACCCTTCATTTTCTTTCCTGAAAGCTATTCTGCCGATAATCCTGCCACTCTCACCAGAACATAACCTACAGCCCAAATTGTGAGCTAGTCTCTCATTTATGATAAAGATGGGGGGGTCCCCCCTTGTAAATGTGACTGACTGGAAAAAGCACAGTGGGCTTTGTGATCTGTGTCTGCCTGCACATATCTGGGTGACAAAGACAGAGAAGCCCTTGACATTTATCAAACTTTCCGTCAAGTCTGAGATCAGGACATCAGCCAAGGCAAGGCATTCTCTGCAAGCTGTTCACGTGTAAGTCCTCCCTGCCTCTCCCCCTCTCCTGCTGGCCTCAGGGTCTGAACCCACCTAAACTCAAAGAAAAAGGGTAAAAATGCTTGTGGTGCGGTGGGGGCATATGTCCTCAGGTAAGAGTCAGGGGGAAAAAATTCTTAGCTTAAAACTGTTGCCCCACCTCTCCCACAAGGCAGGGAGGCAAGTCCTGGGTGACAAGTCCCACGTGCAGCTGTGGTGGCTCCCGGCCCAGGAGCCACCCCACTATGGGGCGCTGCTGGTGCAGCCCAGTCCTGCAGCTGGTCCTGTGTGGCAGATGGACCCGGGGAGATGGGCAGTGAGACAGGTGATTTTCCATGGTGTCTCCAAAGCTAGCAGGCCAGCAGTTTCCAGCCAAGCCCTTGGTAATGACCTGCTTTCTCCATTCCCAGCCTAATCCCCATGTTCCCTCACAGGGTGCCTCTGAAGGAAATGGGGAGTGTCTCCCCTAATCTCTGTCTCTCTGTCGCTCTCTGTGTCTGAGTCTGTCTCTGTCTCTCTGTGTCTGTCTCTGTTTCTCTGTCTCTGTGTTTGTCTCTGTCAGTCTGTCTCTGTCTGTCACTCACACACACACACACACACACACACAAATACACCTTTCCCAGAACTCCAAACACCAGCAACGGAGCAGAGAGATGCACAAATGAAAAGCAACTTACTTTGCAGGTTATGCATTTCAGCGATTTCCCTTTGAAAGGCTGGGAGACGACAGTGAAGCCAAAAAAATCCCCACAGCGCTTCCTCCAGAGCCAGGACTGCCGCGGCCCCCTCCCTCCAGGCGGCAGCCGAGTGCAAGGAAACCGGCGGGGAACACGCAGGGAACAGGGCGCCACAGGGCCTCCGGCGTGCCCCGGGAGCAGCCCCGAGCTGCGCCCCCCCCCCCACCCCAGCCGCTCAGAGCCGGCGCCCCACAGAACGAGCTGCTGGCCGGCGGCGCTGCTCGGGGGAGGGCGGGCGCTGCACGTCGCGCTCAGATAAAGATCGCGGCGGCTTCATGATTAACTCGGGCAGCTTCAAATATTTGCTGAGCCAGGGATCTCGGGTGGGGGCGGGAGCCCGAGTCAAAGTCAAAGTTGTCTCGGCCAACAAGTGGTCTCCGATGGTCCTGGCCGGGGGAAGGGGTGGGAGGCGCAAAGGCCCCCCAATAGCAGCCGCGCGCGCACTCGCCTCGGCTCTCAGGGCGCAAGTGGCCGCAGCAGCAGCGGAGCCGGCGCTCGGTGCAGCCCAGCACAGGAAGTGGCTGAGCTAGTTCAGCAGAAAATAGAATCAAAGCCGCACTTGTGAAGGCCTGAACCTCTCGGAACAGCCCTGAGCCAGCGCAGTGCCAGGCGCCCGGGCGCC
>PVHY01021517.1:0-23784 GCA_004024945.1 Uropsilus gracilis
AAAAAAAAAAAAAAAAAAAAAAAAAAAAAAAAAAAAAAAAAAAAAAAAAAAAAAAAAAAAAAAAAAAAAAAAAAAAAAAAAAAAAGAATTGAGTGATAACCTT
Organism: Uropsilus gracilis; assembly: GCA_004024945.1. Taxonomy (NCBI): domain Eukaryota; kingdom Metazoa; phylum Chordata; class Mammalia; order Eulipotyphla; family Talpidae; genus Uropsilus; species Uropsilus gracilis. The sequence continues at coordinate 104 of PVHY01021517.1, forward strand.
GGAGCATTGGGAATTTACATTCAGAATCTTTAATTCTTAGTCTAGAGGGAAAGAATTTTCCAGGGAGGGACTTCAAAAATTACTAAGCCAGGCTTCTAAATAAGTCAAATACTGATTTGTAGGCTCTTCATATTAAAAGAACAAGGAGGACAAGATCCTTATCTGAATTACTTACTATTGTATCCTGTTCCTCAAGGGACTTATACAAGTATGTTCAGAGCAGCACTGTTCTTAATAATTTGAACTGGAAACAACCCATTTGACCATCATAATAAAATACGATAAATAAATTGTGAGCTATTCACACAACTAAATATCAAATAACAGTAAAAGTAACTGAACCACAATTTCTTACATCAACAGGTAAAACAAAAGAATCTCTCACATAATACATACAGTATTATCCTATTTAGGTAAAGTTCAAAAAGAGACTAAGCAATTTATTATGTAGAGATTCCCACCGATGTGATAAACCATAAAAACAGCAAGGGAATTTATTCACTTGAAATTCAAGGGAGTCATTTCATCATCTCTAGAAAATTCTTAAAGGATGGTACTATTTTCAGATAGAGATAAGATTTCATTAAGGAAGATAGTTTTATTTTTTTAAATAATTATATTTTTATTGAATATGTTTGTTCACTGCCTTGTTCCTCTCCCCTCCCCCAACCTACCTCCTTGGTCTCTCCATCTCTTCTTTCACTGCCATTTATTGTTTAATTTTTAGTCCCTTGGGTTCTTCCTTTTCTTTCCTGTAGCAATGTCCTTTTGTCCGGTGTGGATGTGGTTTCCTGGGACACAGTGGCCTGTGCTTAGGTTTCCAAGTGTCTTTTTGCTGCTGGCCACAAGTTCACACGTTTGTGTTCTTTCAGTGCCTCCTCCTTATTTTTGGTTAGCTGCTTTAGCCCATCTTTTGTCATATTTTGCTCCTTCTTTGTTTTGTAGTTCTGATTGCTGGCGTTGGAAGCATTTCTCCCGGTCAAAGTTTGTGCACCAATTTTTTTTATCCAGATAGGCCCTGGCAGATGGTGGTTTGTTGTGGGGCCACTGCCCGTCTCTGTGGCTTTCCTCACCCCCTAAGGTGGGAGGGTCCTTTGATCATGCTGAAGGCATCTCTGAACGGGAAATTCCATTCCCATCATTGTAGATCATCACAGTGGTTGTATTTCTGAGGTAGTTTGTCTCTATAATCAGTCTTACAATCCTGTGTCCATGAATCTGGCATGTTCGTTATTCCGGAATATTTCTCTGTTTTTTACCTCTGTATTCATGTGCAACTGCTGTTGAATCATTGATTGAGTTGCTTCTAGTGAGGGTTGACTGGATTTGGAGAAGACTAGAGGGAATGACCCCTACCACCCACTACCCCCCACCAACCCGCTCCCCCATCCGGCAGGCTGGATGGCTGGGGTCTCAGTGGAAGATAGTTTTAGATAGAAGGTTTTGGGGCTCTTAAATAGCACCAGAGGAGATCTAAGTTTTTGCTCCTGTAAAACTGGTTGAAACCTCATCTCTCAAGGTGACTTTCTTCTAATTCAGTATTGGTGAGTACAGTTCTCAGATACAGTTCTGCCTCCAGAAGGACTGTTATAATCAGTTGCAGATATAGTACAGCAAATGATGCCCTTGCCACTACAGGCAGGCCACATGGCCCCTTCCCAGCTCATCTCTTACTGGGAACTGCATCCTAAATGGGTAGCCTGTTCAGTGTGCCCTGGAAATAATATGTCACTAAATCAGTATTTCAGAGTTTTTAGAAAGACTTCGCAGCATATAGTCCTCATGCCCTCTGACCTTCTCAAACCCCACTTTCATAAAAGTTATCTGTCACCAATAGTATAGCCCTTCTATGAAAACCAGTCAATGACCTCTTGAGAGTAGAATTACTCAACCCTACCTAATGTGGAAAATACCACAAGGGTCTTTAAAACTAAATGAAATGCCAATATCCTTAGAAGAAAAACTTAATTATCTGAATGTACATCAAAGAAAGAAAGAGAAGATAATTGATATTAACCAGCTACTATGTGCCTGATACTGTGCTTGGAACTATTTATGGGTGCTTAATGGGTATTTGTTAAATGAAGTAATTCCTCACAACAACACCATGAGTTATCCTGTTTTTAGATGAGAAATTCAAAGAAGTTTAGTAACTTGTCCAAGATGATGCAACCAATGAAATGACAGAACTGGAGTTCAAACTCAAGTTTCCTGATACATGTTTTTTTCCTTTCAACATACCCCACTCCTAGGTATATGTAATGTTTATCATAAAAATATTTTTAGATGAATGATAATTAGAAAAATGAGAAATTCTATTTTGTTGTCTTCAAGTTTAGTGTGATGAGCTGTCATTGTACTTTGATTACAAGTGTTAGTTCAAGGGACTAGCTGTCAGACTCAGGATGGTGCTCCTTCCTCCCCACTCTAGATTTGAATTCTTTATTCAAAGGACCTACTTAGTGGATCACATAAAAAGCTAGAATTTAGAAAACATTAGCTTTTGTGGAGTCCTTTACAGTTTTCAAGATGTCTACATGAGTTCATATGATCGTCTTTTCAGCCCAGTGTATTAGGCAGATGAGTTAGTGACTTGTCCAAGGTCACAGAGAGAAAATAACAAAGCCTGAACTGAAATCCAGGTTTCCTGACTTCTTATTTACTTCTCTTCCCAATTGTCCTCATCTTTATAAACCACCAAAAAGAAGCTGATCCCTAATGATAAAGATAAATCAATGTAGAGCTTTGATTTGTGTTTATAAATGAAGATTTATATGCTTGCTCCATGGCCCTGTATTATGCTGCTTCCATCTACAGAACCTCTGGCTTCATAAAGGGTGTCATAAATTGTGAGCTTATAAATTCTAGTTTGTTCAAGTAAAACCTAAGTGAGGAGAGCTGCAATTTAATAATGCACAGAATCAGCAAGAGGCAGCCCTTTCAATTGATGAAATTTACATAGAAATATGAAAATTATGAGGCCAATATTGAAAATCCCCAAAGAGATTTTACTAATAAGGCAGAGCAGGCGATCTTCCCACCTAGGTTTAATCTGTCCACCAAGTGCGCCTTAGGCCACCCAGAACTTCTGAGAGAAACTGAGTTGAATTCTTCTCCTGCAAGACTTGTTTCCCCAGGTTAACTCGTTAGGTCAAAGTTTCATTCTGTCTATCTCCTGGGATCCATTCTGAATTAAATCCTCATGAAATCCCACCCATGAGTATCCTCAGCACAACCACTTCCCTTCCACCCCATTCTAACCTCAGTGTCAACACCACTCTAATTCCAGAGACAAGTGAGAAATACCGGAAGACCAGACCACAAGACTTATGGCCACCAGGATGGGTACTAAAGCATAATCTTTGCTTGGCTGAAAGCAGAAAGAGGAGATGAGGAAGGCACCTACTGGGACCTTTTAAAAATCTCAGCATAACACATCTTGCCTCTGCTGCCTAACAGTTGAAGACACTCAGCTCTGATTTTCCTTAGAGACTGATACAGGGCACTGTAAGTAGGAAGAAATGCTTTTCTTTACTTCTGCTGCCTACATAGAGTCTGTCTTCTTTGGGTTTAAGTTTCAGATGACCCGGGTTGCTGGGAAGCCTCTCTGTAAAATACATGCTACCCTTAACTTTTGCTTTTTGGGAACCACGTGTTCTCCTGGTCTGCTTACTGTTGCTTTCCAGCTAATGAAACATTGCTTCTTTTCATAAAACATCTCTTCTTTTTTTTCTATGTTATTGGTGAGATTCTTCCTTGCCATGAGATGGAATGAAGTTTGAAATAATGTAGTCTGGGTGGTTGTTTTCCTGTTCTTATTTTTGATTTTGTAGTCAAGCAAACAGCAACCTTCCTTTCACTGTGAGATAAGAAACGAAGTTCCTTTTACCTTTGCTCTTTGAGGGGAAACATGAATTCAGTTGGCAAGTTAAGTATGCTTCCAGAGCGGAGTGAACCTGCTGCTACTTTGGAAAGTTAAATGAACCTGTCAGTCAAATCTTTTCACTTTTCAGGGAACCTAAACAGATTTGTTTTACTTTTATGGGTCAGAGGAGTTAATTTATCATAAAGGAAGCCACCTACTTTTTGCTAAGTGGTAATTTCTTATTTCTTTTTACCCTGTTTTTTCCTCCCATTTTCCAGCTCTCCCATGGAAAAAAAAAATTCAATTCCCACCAAAAATATACAGGTTTCCCCTGATATACAAAAGTATGCCATTCTATGACATCTTTGATAAGCTGAAATAGGTCAAAGATAAGAAGCAGTTACCATTAATTTATATGGAAAACATCTGAGTATTTCAAGACCCCTAAAATAACCAAATAATAGCAAATAACATATAAAGCCGAAAATAACACTAACCTATAGTAAAAGTGGGACTGAGATGACAAATACAGACCCTATATTATTCCCTCCCTGGGAAGGGGCTTGCAGTGAAACTCTCACTACTTGGTATGCTCTGCTTCTATAATGCTCTCTGTAAAAGAACCACTCAACAGAATTCACTTTTTGACCATTGTGTTAAAAGTGAAAATACTCAAATTACTTTTGGTTAGTAAAAACAGGTACTGATGCAGTTCTTTTGCTAAAATAAAATGGCATAATGCCAACTTGCAAAGAGAGGGCAATACTTCTATAACCTGTGCAGAAGTTCTCTCTGTACTTTCCCTGGGCACTCAGCACACCCCACACATTCTGGAGAAGCCCCATTGTATCTGCAGACAAGACAATGACCAGGTTCCAACCTCCTAAAGCCCCATGTCCCAAAAGAACAGATCCAATAATGATGCTGTGAATAATGAAATGCCTGTTAGCATTTCATTAACTGTCTTCCAAAAGTCAGTTATAGTGTATTTGTAAATACTCTCAGAAAGCAGAATTTATGATTTGGGATCAATCTGCTTATGTATTACTACTCTAGATGATCAAAATTCCATTTATGCACATCCTCCTTTTCCTTTCTAAGTGTTTGATTTTTCTGAGAGCATCATCATTTTGGTATATTTGAATGACCATCAGAACAAAGTCCTTGAATATCTTCAATTGTGGATGAATTTGCTCTGCTTCGTCAATACTAGACATTTACTCTACTGTTTTTCACTAGACAGGCTCTAAGAGATTAAAGGGATGGCACATTAGAGTCACTTTTGGTTTCCTTTTTTTCCCTTTTTTTGCAATTTAAAAGCCAAATTTATTAGGAGATTAAAAGATGCAATATATAGCTCGTGCCTGTAAGCTTCAGCCTATGAAGCGGCTGGGCCTAGGGATCGCGGTTCGAGTCCCACAGAGGGCACGTATGAGACCTAGTTCCAAAAAAATACAGCTGGGAATGGTGGCGCGTGCCTGTAATCCCAGCTACCTAGGAAGCTGAGGCTGGGGATTGCTTGAGTCCATGGTACCCCAGGCAACGAGAGCCTGCGGCTCCATGGGCAAATAGCGAGACCTAGTCTCAAAAAACAAACAAACAAACAAAAAGATGCAACATACAAGACTATAAATACTGCACAGCTGGCTTTATTCATAGTCAAGCGCAGAGTATAGTAAGTGCCAACCCATTTTGTGGATGCTTTTGTTCTTTTGTTACAAGAAAAATTTACAGCATAAGACTTGAAGTTGGGTTTTGGGACCTTCTTCTCTTCAGTGTCATAGCTCTATTCTTTTTTTTCTGCCTAGGAAACTGCATGGTCTTTAGTGCTGAACATTAGAACCATATTAGACAAGGGATTAGCTGTTGATGCCCAATTCATCGAAGGATTATCACATCACTTCCTGGTATTAAAGTCCATCTTCCATTTCTTTGTGTTGTTTTTCCAGACTGCAGGCTATTTTGAGCAGGAACAATGATTCTGAATTCTTTGGTTTTGATATGTTCTTCTAGAATGCCAGTTAAATTAGTGATATCTAACTTTTCACCAGCTGTTATGAGTTGTTATGTGTTGCGTCTTGTTTCCATGCCAGTCTCCTGTGAAAGTCCTCAAAGGCTGGTCTTAGACCCTGGAAACAGAAATGGCAGCTATAGCCATTGCCCTTCTCCCTTACTTTTCTGTGGTTGTTTGGGGGCCATTTTGGGGTCAAGAGATCTTGTCCCCTCCAAAAGACACTTCTATTAGTATCTGTCTTAAAACCATTTCTACTTTCACTAACAGAACTAATTCCTACATAGTCCTAAAGTATGCTCAGTTGTATCCCCTTAGTTTTCTTTATCTTTTTTTTGCAGAAAGTTTCATATGATATCAAAAGGTTTTCATATGATATCAAAAGGAGGATTTGATATCCTCCTTTCTTTTCTGTGCTATAAGGATGTTGATATCTATGGCAGACCACTGACCAGCTTTAGGCCATACTCAGGGAGTGTATGAAACCCAAGTCAAAGGAATTCAGAAAACCAAGACATTGTGATTACTTGGTCAAAGAAAAAGGAGAGAATGGTTTCTGAAAGGCAAAAACAAACCAAAGCCCCACCAAGCTCTTTATTGAATGATGAGCACTAAATCAGGCTGAAGGAAATGATGTCAAGAGATTAAAATAGTCATTTTATTTGTTTTTAATATAAATAATTTCTTTATATATATTTCACATCATTGTAATCCCTGGGGGTCACCCACCACCTCCCCTCCCTGGTTGCTCCAGCTGGTTCCCCCCGCCTCCAGTTGTGTAAAATAGTAATTTTAGCAGCTCCTACAGCCATTATATTCCCTGTACACTATGGGAATCAACATCTGAGAATCCTGGCCCCTGAGCTGGTTTCAGTGGAGCAGGGAGACAGGTTTCAGTTTGACAAGTAGTTGTCTGGATAATTTGTGTCATTTTGCTTCTTGAAAAGGAACTCAGCCTCAAGCCTTCTCTCAAACTCTACCTTAGGGTTCCTTAGGCAGAGCCTTTGCCTGCCAAATGGTTCCTGTTCTTAAAGAGTCTTGAAGCAGACTGTACATATAACCACATAACACACAAACCGCCTAATAAAATACCATTCAATTTAGGGTCTGTTAGGTATAAGAGTTAATCAATTCAGCCGATAGTCAATATGTGTGTATAAATATGCCTCAGGAGATCAAATCATTTGATTTGATTCAATTTGATTTAATTTGAATCACATGTTTTCTGATATATGTTTAAATGGTAAGGAAAACTTTATTCGAGATTACAGCAAATGGGATATTGCAATAAGGGAGAGATATCAGAATGAATGGCTAAGACTGAAAACTGAAGAATCATAGCCACTAAGCTGAGTAAGGGGCTAGTAGATAGAAATTTACTGAAACCTTAAAAGCAGGGATATTCTTACTAAGCTTATTTAAGGGGAAGAAAGGAAGGCCAAGGTCTTATACATCGAAAGTGGAGGATGAAGAGCTTGATTAGATATCAAGAGTGCTTAGATAGCAGAGGCAAGGTGATTCTTACCTAATTGACTTAATTTTTGCTAATACTGGTTTTAGCAGGCCATAGACAGAATGAAGGCCAAGGTTAAGACCTAGTTGAGAGGTGGACTCAGAATCCTGACCATAATTTGACAGAGAGAGTTTTTGTTAATATTCACAAACATTCCGCTCTTTTCCCCCCATCCTTTTCTATCCCACTCCCACAACACCACCAGCTACAAAAGAAACATCTCCATTTTCCTCAACCAACCCTATCCCTCATACTTCCCAGACTCCATCATTGAAAAACCAAATGAGATTGTTAGGACTTCAGGTTCAGTATCTGTACTAGCAGATGTGTCTATGACTCATCTAGTCTCTTGCTAAGGTCTGTTTACTCCCTTGTGAAAGAGTCTAGGCCCTTCCTACTTTGGGAAATTTGTTTCCCAGACATGGGAAGCTATCCCCCACAAACCCACTCCCTACCCTTGCAGGGAGACTTGTCAGTAGAGGAGAAAGAGCTAGTGATTTAAGTAAACAGATCACCCTCCTGATACCTGGCATATTTTTTAGTCAGTCTGACAGCCAACTTTCACTGAGTGTAAAGAACTGAGTGTGGAGAACTGAAGAAATTCTAAAACCAGGGCTTTAGAAGTGGGATAAATACTATTTTGTTTTGTTTTTCTTATTTCTACTATAGCAAGCTGGACTAAGTCAGGATGGCAGTCCACTAAACCAGGTAGTTTGTAGATTTCCTAATTGTCACTTCAAGAAAAGGTATTCAGCGTCCATCTTTGTGTGGCTCTAGAGTCAGGCAAAACTGGCATTAACTTCTTTCACTCACTACCTGTGTTCCTTGGGCTGCCCTGGATTTCCATTCTTCATCTGTGCTATGTAGATTGCTAAGAGGATTAAAAGTACACAGTGTACCTAGAACAGAGCCTGGCATATAGCAAGTACTCAGTAAATGGAAGCTATTTGACTCATGTCCCGGCCTTTGTCACTAAATGGCAGTTTGAGTTTTTTCACAGTGATAGAGTAGCACAATAGAAAAGCTTCTAGTCTTGACTCTTCTTCAAGTATCTGCTTGGAAAAGGTCTTTCCTTCTTTGAGCCTCAGTTTCCTTAACATTTTGGTGTTGCTGTTGCTAGAACTAGGATGGATGGGTAAAATCAGTGTTTTTCACCCATGGCTATAGATATCACAGTTGACTGGAAACATGTTAAAGATATATTTCTCAGGACTCATTCCTGGAAATTAGGATTCAGTGGGCCTAGGGTAGACTTTGGGTTTTACATTTGGTAAAAGCTCCCCAAAAGAATCAATGAACAGGTATATTTATGGTAACATACTAATCAGAAAGAAATTTAACTATTGTCATTTACTTTTCTCCACAAATTAGATTATCCGTGTTACCTTTCTTGATCAAAAACAAGACCAAAGAAGCTAAGGAAAACTGGCATTCAAGGGGTCCTGATAAAACATAAGGGTCTTCTAAGTTCTAGTATGACAGTAAAAACCAACCCAGTTACAATCTGACTTGTAACCTGCCCTGTTAGTCTGAAAGTCTCCAGAAAATCTGAGAAATATTTGTTGTTAGGAGGGAGGGGGAGGGATTTTAAAAAAAAGAAAAGAAATATTTGTTGTTGGTTTTCATTTCTAGCCATTCATTCATCAAATATTTATTGAGTACCTGCTTTGTACAAATCATTGCTTGGTATTAGAAATAACAAAATAAATAGAACAGCCAAACCCTGCCTTCCTAGAGTTTAAATAGATCATTGCTAATTTTATAGGACCTATAAAAGAAATAGGATGATGGGACAGATAAAAACTGGGGAGGGGGGGGGATTTGTGCAAAGATTCAAAGGTTACCAATGATCCAACCATGGAACAACTGAAGGAATCAAGTTCAGGACCAGGGAATGTTTGGACCCAAAGGAATTATAGTTGTAAAAGTCTTGAGGTATAGGTATTTGGCATAGTCTGGGCACAGAGGGAATACAATATGTGTAGAATGTAGTGATTAAGAGGAAGAATCTTTCTGATGAGGTCAGAGAGAATAACAAGTCCTTGCAGAAATTTTGGATTTTCATTTCAAGAATAGGAAACTTCCAAAGTTTTTAAAAGAATGAGTTGTCTCCCCTCCACCCTTCCCAAAAAACCACTCTGGCTATTTGGAGAATGGATAAACAGGACAAGAATAGAGTGGGATGTCAATTAAGAAACATTTGCAATTGTCCAGGCCAGCCGTGATAGTGGCTTGACTTTAACAGCTTTGACTAGTGGTACTTCAGGGATTCTGTGTTAACCAAAGACAGACTTCAGAGGTTGGAGAATTTCTTATGCTCAGTTGGTTTTGTCTTTTTTCCCCACGTCATCGATGAGGCTGATTAAAGAATCCCTCAGAATGTTAGCTTCATTCCCTAAAAATGCCTTTCTTCAGACCCATTCCACTCACAAGAAGACAGTCTTGAGAAGTGAGCCATATTTATGACTAGGGTTTCGCTAGGCCCTTCTTTCCGTGTCCCATTCTCACTCTTTGCAGAATCTGCCCTCTAACACCGTACCCCAAACTTCCATGAACACTTCTTTTTCTCTTCTCCCATTTTGCTATCCTCCCCTCCTCAGAGATCTACCCTTAGGTAAGAAAACAGATAATGAATCCAATGACACTAATTGCTACCAACCTATCTTGACAGAGCTTTTGTACTTTAGCCTAGCAGCCTATAAGACATGCCATGGAACTTTGCTACTTAAGGGAAGATATTTTGAAGCAAAATGTGACTGAAGTCCTATTTTGTATATTATCCTATTCTGCCTTCCCAAAGAATCCAGACTAGCAGAGAGATGGTCTGAAGGAAAATGTTCTCTGGAGACACTATTTTCTTAGACTGCTGAACTGGGTCACTGGATAGAGAGATTTGGAGGGAGCAAGATGGGACGGAAATGACTTCCCAGAGAAATCTTATTAGATTATCCAGGCAGTCCTTTGGTAGAGGGTCCCCTCTTGTCTGGCAAAAGAGCTCAGTGATAGACCTGATGGGTCTGGAGGAGGCAGGACTTAAGCAGACTCTTGAAAGGGAGAATAAGATTTGGTGAAGGAAATGAGGAATGACCATGGTATGCTAGACAAGATGAAACTCTCATGTACAAATTGGAGACAAGTTCAGAAATTAAAAAACCCTCCCTTATTTGCACCTTCGTCCCGGCCCATGCAGTGGAAAGGAATCCTGGGGAGTCAAGCATAAATTGGTGTCTAACAACAGCTGTTTCCAGTTGATAATGATGGGGCTGGATTTTCCTTCTCTCACTCTTCTTCCTACCTGGCAGGCTGGAGCCAAGTTAAGGGTGAGCAATGCTAAGTCACAATCTCTGTTTTGTAAGTGGGTAAGTTATGCTTTATTCTGGTTACAGGGAAGCATTCCATTCGGAGAGAAACAGCACTTCTGTCTTAGCTTGACTGTAAATAATTGTTCCACTCTTAGAAAATCTAAAGATCCAACAGCTCTGAATCTCTAATTGGCAGTTTAGCGGGGTAAGGACTACCAGAGACAGAGGGTGGGTCAGAATACAATTGACCTCTTCATTTCTTTCTCATTCCTATATTGTGATATTATTTTGAAATGTTGAAAATTTCATATAACTTCCATCCAGAATCATTCTCACTCGTAACCATAATCATTTCAAATCTTTTTTTTTATTTAAAAGAACTTGCAGATAAACTTGAAGTTCCCCTTTCTATCTACAGTTCCAGTCCTTGTAACTCTTGTATTTTTTTGTCAAAGTTTAATCTCTAATTATCTTTCTCTTCTTTCATATCCCTTTCTGTTTTACTCTCCTCCATTAATTCTAAAATCCTGTGGGTTAATATTTTATATGCTCCTCTCCTTCCTAAGTAGATTTTTTTTTTTTTTTGAAACTAGGTCTCGCTATTTTTGCCCGTAGAACCGCAGGCTCTCGTTGCCCGGGGTACCACAGACTCAAGCCATCCCCAGCCTCAGCTTCCCAGGTAGTTGGATTACAGGCGCGTGCCACCACACCCAGCTATTTTTTTTTTTTTGGAACTTGGTCTCGCTACGGGCCCTAGGCTGGACTCGAACTGCAATCTCTAGCCCCGGCCACTTCATAGGCTGAAGCTTCGAGCCACCATGCCCGGCCTTCCTATGTAGATTAAAAAAGAAAAAGACTAATTTTTTTTTTTTTGGAGACTAGGTCTCGCTATTTTTGCCTGTGGAATTGCAGGCTCATGTTGCCCGGGGTACCACAGACTCAAGCAATCCCCAGCCTCAGCTTCCCAGGTAGCTGGGATTACATGCGTGTGCCACCATGCCCAGCTATTTTTTTGGGACTAGGTCTCAGTGTGTTCCTCCGGGCAGGACTCGAACCGCGATCCCCAGACCCTGCGGTGACTCCATAGTCTGTCGCTTACAGGCACGCACCACCATGCCCAGCCAAGAAGACAAATTTAAATTGGTATCTGTTTTGTTAGATTTCTTGATTACTGTATGTGTGTATTACCTGGTCCTTCAATTGAAATAAGTTACTGTTCCAAGATGAAAACTATGATTATTAAGTTATATTGGTTTTTCTTGTATAACTTTTAAATTGCCTTCAGAGTTGTGTCTAGAATGCTAAAGTTATTTTAAGCAACTTGCCACATTGGGATAAATTTATGGCCTCTCAAGTTTGCAACTTTGGGGAAAATACTGAAGTATCTCAATTCTGGTTAAGTCAGCTAAAAATTAAAATCATTTTTTAAATTATGAAGTGCCACGACTTAAACCACACATTACTATCCTTCCCAGACTTGTCTGCGAATCATTGTTTATTTCTGGGAAGCAAATTAATTCTCAGAAGGAGAATCCTTGCATCCAAAGGTTCAACAGACTACCTCTCAGGCTCTCTGAATGGGGTGCTACTCATTTGAAAGCACAGCAAGTTAGAGTTAAAAGAGAACTTGAAAACCTACTTCCTACTCAGGTGAAACAAATGCTGTTCCTAGAGAGAAAGCAACTTGTCAGAAGTTGCACGTGTGGGGTCTAGAACTGAGCTTTCCAGATGCTGGTTCATCTGTGGTCCTTCTCTTGCTGAGCTATGGAATGCCTAAAGAGCTGCTTAAACATCTGCCACAGATGTCAAAAAGCATCTTATTATTATAAAATTTACTGCTGAGATTTTACTATGGGTAATTTAATGTTTCCCCCGATCCACAAGCTTCATCATAGTCACCATTCAACTTCCTCAATCTGGTAACCACGGCTGCTTCATGGGTGTGTCCCTTTGCAGTTGCACAGAACCCCATGCTTAGTTTCATGATCCCCTGATACCTACTTGGAATTCTTAATTTAACAAGTGGTTCCCCTTTTTATTTTTCTCTGAGCTCCGTATATTAGATAGCTTGCATATAACTTCCATCCCGAGAGTAAGAACTAGGAGGAAATTGGTTTGCCTGTTTTAATAAAGAAGTAATGAAATGCCTCGAATTACCCTTTGAGAGAGGATCAGGAATTTGGCACTTGTACCCTCAATGTAGACCACTTACTATTCCTCATAGCTCTGGGATTGCCTGCCTGGTAGGGACATTCAGGACCTAATGATCAGCCCAGTATGAGATTGAGCTTTTTAGGAAAGGCTCCAGCCAACATAATTAATTAAAATAGGATCTAAGTCTTAGTAACTGGTTTAATGCACATCTGGCTGCCACATAGCTTAAAAGGAAGCCACCCTTTAGGCAGCAAATCCAAAGTGACTGCTGAAGAGGAAAGATAGTGAAGGCTGCTACACAGATGATGTGCAAGAGAGTGGGCCCAGCAAGAGTAGCACAGAGGTCTTGTGGGAGACAGTCAGGAGCTGCAGCCCCAAATTGGAAGGATGCTGAGGAAGTTAGATAGGTCCTTGCTCAAGAACAACTTCTAAAATTATCTAACACCCTTTTTCTTTTATTGTAGAGACTAGGTCTTGCTATGTTGCCCAGGGTAGTCCTGAACCCATGGACTCAATTGATCCCCAACCTTAGCCTCCAGGTAGCTGGGATTATAGGCCCACACCACCATGCCTGGCTATTTTTTAGAGACTAGGTCTCACTATGTTGCCTGGGGTAGTCTGAACTTGCGGACTCAAGTGATGCTAGCCTCAGACTCCCAAGGCTGGAGTTATAGGCATTCAGCATGCCCAGTGCCGGCCCAGCACTCATTGTGCTGTTTAACCACCCTCTTTTGTCTGCCTACCAAGGGATTTCAACTCTCCCTCCTCCTCCTCCTCTTCCTTCTTTTCCCCTCCTTCTTCTTCACCTTCTTCCTCCTTTTTCATCTCTATTCCTACAGTACTGAGAGTCATTTTAAAGGCAGGGACTCTGTTATCCACCTATATATCAAGCATACAATTAATTAATTCACATAAAAAAACATTTACGGAGGACTTTCTCTGCTGAGCATGGTATTAGGCACTGAGATCAGGATGCAGAATAGCAGGGGTGAGCATAGAGAAAATAAGGAGTAGGCTCTGCTCTTATGGAGTTCTCAGTCTGGAATAGACAAATAAATGAATCTTTTCAATGCAATGTAGTTAGGGGAGAGAGAATAATTAACTCCCCTGAAGAGACTATCAGGAAAGACTTCCCATGGCATTCAGAAACATTTGTTGCTTGGTTAGCAGCTATTCTATGACAGATGTAAGTAGGTAATATATAATGTCACTCTCATGATACCTTAGAAATTATTATCACTGATCAACCTGGGTGAACACTAAGCAATGACCCAGTGGCCTCAGTGGAGCCTCCTAAACTCAGTCTGGCCATGCTGCAGCTGCCCAGTAGGTGAAAGATAGGTGGGCTAGTCAGATTCCTGGTTTAGGGAATTTAACTTTCGGTTTAGGGAATCTACAACCATCAGTGAGAGATATTTTCCCTCTAGCCCTGCCTTGAAAACTGAGCTACTAATAGCCTACTGTTGACTAGAAGTCTTACCAGTTGCAAAAACAATTGATTAGCATATATTTTGTTGTGTTTTTTTTTTTCTTTGAGATTAGGTCTCGCTATTTTTGCCCGTGGAACCGCAGGCTCTCATTGCCCGGGGTATCACAGACTCAAGCAATCCCCCGCCTCAGTTTCCCAGGTGGCTGAGGAAGCTATTTTTTTGGAATTACGTCTTGCTACAGGCCCCACCTGTAGCACCACCACACCCAGCTATTTTTTTGGAATTACGTCTTGCTACAGGCCCCAGGCGGGACTTGAACCGCGATACCTAGCCCCGGCCACTTCATAGGCTGAAGCTTACAGGCACGAGCCACCGTGCCTAGCCCAGCACATATTTTGTATGATATACACACACATACACAGATACACACACCTCAATAAAGTAAACTAGAGAAAAATCATTAAGAAAACCATAAAGAAGAAAAAATACATTTGAAATACTGTACTATTATCAGTACATCCTCTGTTTACAAAAAAAAAAAAAAATCCATAAAAGTGGGGCCGTAGATAGTCCAGCGTTGTGGCCCATGCCTCTAATACCAGCTATATGGGAGGCGGAGGCTAGGAATCACTTGAGTCCACGGGTTCAAGACTATCTCGGGCAACATAGCGAGACCTAGTCTCAGAAAAATAGCTGGGCATGTGGTGCATGCCTGTAATCCCAGCTACCTGGGAGGCTGAGGCTAGAGATCACTTGCATCTATGGGTTTGGGACTACCCCAGGCAACATAGAGACCTAGTCTCAAAAAAATTAGCCAGTTGTGGTGGCACATGCCTGTAATCCCAGCTACCTGGAAGGCTGAGGCTGGGGGTCGCTTGAGTCCATGGGTTTAGGATTACCCCACACAACATAGTAAGACCTAATTCAAAAAAAAGGGGGGGGTGGGCCCACAGAGATCAAACTCATCTTGTTCAAGGGTCAACTGAAACTCTCCATTCAGCTTCTAGTATTTTGTCTGTCATTTTTTGTTTTTATTATAAAGTAATGACATGTTTGTAAAACTAAATTTAAATACAGATATATCTCAACTTTATTCTCTAAGCTCATTTATCCTAAGTAATGGCTATTAAATATTTATGTGTATATTTTCATGCATTTTTCCTTGCATATGCAAGCATATACACATCTGAGGGTGTTTTGATATTTATTTACAAAATTATTATTTCTGTTCTTGAGTGGCTCAATGTTATGTTTCTTTAATATAGCCTTACCTCCAGCACCAGTGTGGAATGATATGTCACTTTGAAACAGGCACACTTTCCCAACGAGATTTATTACCTGAACATAAAAAGGAAAACCTGACAGTATCCTCTGCTCTCATGTCCTGTGATTTGGATGAGCCCTGTCAAGTGGCAAGAATATCATGTAGAAAGAAGCGATCTCCATTTTAACTCATAAAATCATCATAATTTTGAGCTTCTTTGGAGACAGAGACCTCTTTATGAATCCAGAGAAAGCGATGGACCCTCTCTCCAGAAAAATATATGCACACAATTCCAAGGTTTGGATCCCCCGTTGCTATAATTTGTACCCTCCCACCCCTACCCCTCACCACCACACATACACACAAGTATGTATTTGTTTCCAAAGACTGAACAGGGGAGATTCTGCCTCCATCAAAACTAGCCTATATGGGGCCGGACACAGTGGCACGTGCCTGTAAGTGGCAGCCTAGGAAGCCACCGTGGGGACCAGAGATCACAGTTCAAGTCCTGCTTGGGGCCCATAGTGAGACCTAGTCCCAAAAAATAGCTGGGCGTGGTGGTGCGTGCCTGTAATCCCAGCTACCTGGGAGGCTGAGGCTGGGGATTGCTTGAGTCTGGGGTACCCTGGGCAACGAGAGCCTGCGGTTCCACGGGCAAAAATAGTGAGACCTCGTCTCCAAACAAGCAAAGAAAGAAACAAAAACCAGCCTCTATGATTTTGCTACAGCCTAGAGTTGCTCCTCCACTTTGGGCCCTGCTGAGCACCACTCTGACAGCTTTTCTTCTCCACAGAGAATGATCTGTTGTGAACATAGTCGTGCATCTGTCTTTTCATGTCAGTATTTTCATGTTAGTGACCCTCTACCTGAAACTGCAAAATCTCAACTCTGAGAACTCTAATTTTTTGGGTAAATCATTTGCAGCAAAACTTGACCTTAACTAAGGTCATCTGGCAACAAAACCTATCCTAAATTTATGCTAATCAATTCGTAATCTCTGTTTATTATATTTGTTATGAATATTTATACCTTTGTGTTATAGATGAGCATTTTTATTACAGGTGCTCCCAGATTGCTTATATGGGGCTTAATAAAGTATTGTTTTTCTACAAATTCACCTAGTTCTAAAATAATTCTGACCCAAGGATCATAATACAACTAGGTATTATGAACCTAGTTATAGTTAGGATATACATATTCCCCCTAGGATTGGTATAAGGAATCTTGGTTTTTAACCCTTTCCTAATACTCATATAAGATTACCTACTGGGTCATCACCCTTTCCAGAGTCCGTTCAGTTTTATAGTACCACTAAGTTACTTAAGTAATAAGACATTGTATTTTAAATTTATTACTGAAGAGTTGTTTATAGAACAAAAGAAAACCTTTTAGTCTAAGAGGGTGGACAATGTTGGCAAACTAAGAGCAAAAAGCAAGGAGGCATAGGCCTGTGTGACTTGTTTCCCTGACATCAAGGAATGTGCTGGAGTGAAGAGGAAATGGAAAATATGAAGTAGGTTGAAAGAAACATAAGGGGGCCGGGTGTGGTGGTGCGTGCCTTTAATCCCAGTCTAATAAGGGAGGCTGAGAGTAGGAATAGCTTGAATCTGCGGGTTCGAGAGGAGACCCACCTGAAGCAACATAGCAAGACCTAGTCTCAAAAAATAGCTGGACATGTGGCACGCACCTGTAATCGCAGCTACCTAGGAGGCTGAGGCTGGGGGGTTGCTTGAGTCCATGGTACCCCGGGCAACATAGCGAGACCTAGTCTCAAAAAGAAAAGAAACATAAGATAAAATTTGGTAGTATAGGGGTGTATTATTGATGCAAGGGCCATACCTAAGGGGAACAATTACTATACATTAAATGAAAATTAAAAATAATTTACAAAAAAAAAAAGGGGGGAAGATCAGAGCTGGGCACGGTGGCACGTGCCTGTAAGCTTCAGCCTATGAAGCGGCTGGGGCTAGGGATCACGGTTCGAGTCCAGTCCGGGGTAACACAGTGAGACTTAGGCCCAAAAAATAGATGGGCGTGGTAGCACGCACCGGTAATTCCAGCTACCTGGGAAGCTGAGGCTGGGGATTGCTTGAGTCCGTGGTACCCCAGCAACGTGAACCTGCAGTTGCACGGGCAAAAATCGCGAGACCTAGTCTCAAAAAAGAAAAAAAAAAAAGAAAAGAAAAGAGGGGGATCATTGTTGATGCTAAAGAGGCAACTAACAATGTTGTTTTCAGAAACCCACTAAGCAAGGAAGATGAGGAACTTGGTATAAGACAAGAACCAACATTTTCTGAACTGCAACTCTGGGCTAATCACTGTGGCAGGCTCGGCTATAAAAATGAGTAAGATGACGCTGGGCACAGAGGTGCGTGCTTGTAAGCGACAGCTTATGGAGTCACAGCAGGGCCTGGGGGTCGCGGTTCGAGTCTCGCCCAGGGCAACACAGCGAGACCTAGTCCCCCCAAAAATAGCTGGGCTTGGTGGTGCACTTGTGAAGTTGAAGCTGGGGATTGCTTAAGTCTGTGGTACCCCGGGCAAAATGAGCCTACGGTTCCTCCTCGGGTAAAAATAGCAAGATTCAGTCTCAGAAAAAAAAAAAAGAAAAAAAAGAAAGATGTGCTTTTTTTTTTTTTTTTTTTTTTTAAATCAAGTGGGAGAGACTAATACATAATGTGACAAGGGCAGGACAAAGTTCTGAGAAGCAAATGGAACAAATAACTGCATCTCAATCCCTGAGTTTTCCAGTATAGGTTTGGTTGGTTTAACTATTGCTGATAAGGGCTAGGAACCTTAGAGATCAAACTACTTAAGCTGGGAGTCTTTGGGGTCTCAAAAGATGTTCTGAGCCTCAGGGCTTGAGGAAAAGATCAGAGTCCTTAAGAACCCTCTTTAGCAACTCTGGTTCTGTTAAATACTGGGGTTATGCAAGTCACTGTTCCTTTGAAGAAAGAGTTCCCCTCATAAATGAATGTAAACCACTAATATAACCACTCCCCTCACGTTTCCATTAAAAAAAGAATAGATATTTGCAAAACACATCTAATGCTTGAGTCAAAACAAGAGCTCAGAGGTCCTGACTCCCAGTCCAGAAATTTGTTTCATTGACTCACGGCCAGGTTTTGAGGTAGAAAATTGATGGCCAGCTCATGGTGGGTGTTGGGAGGAAGCTAATCGCTATCCTTCCAGGCCCTCACAGCTGGGAAATAATTAAATTGACCTCAAAGCAAATTGACAGAAATAAAATAAAGACCAAATTTAATTTCATGTGCATGGAGGTACCATTATGAAAACAGGGCTTCCTAAATGACTGAAAACAGCCGATTTGGATTGTTTTTAGATGAAGAAGTAATAAATCTTTGAAGAACAGACAGGACAAAGAAATTCTTAACAGTTTGTTTTGGACAGCTAATTTAGTCAGCAAAGCAGCATTTGTTTACAGGGTTTCCTGTCCAGGTCTCTGATGATAAGTGTCCATGTCTTCCCATGGAGATTTATTTCCTACTTTCAGGGAAACAGACAGGATGAAGACCAGATAAAATTCCTACTTAGAGAAGAAAGGGAAGTTTCAATAATCATTCATTCATTGTCTGTTTCTTTAACTCACAATATGTCACTTCAGCACATCACTGGGCAGCCCCTTCTGTGAAACTTCCCTGGAAGCCTTGTATATTAAAATCATGCCAGGCGCGGTGGCACACACCTGCAATCCAAGCACGAGGAGGCTTGGGCTAGGGATCACTTGAATTCAAGGGTTCGAGACTACCCTGGGCAGCATAGCGAGATGTGGTCTTGAAAAAAGCAGCCAGGCATGGTGGCGCATGCCTGTAATGCCAGCTACCTGGGAGGCTGAGGCTGGGGATCACTTGAGTCCATGGGTTTGGGACTACCCCAGGCAACACAATGAGACCTAGTCTCAAAAGAAAAAAAAAAAAACTGAGTTGGTGGAGAGAAGAATCAGGTTAGCAGGTGAGTGGTAAGAGATCTGCAGAGGACAACAGCCCACTGATGAAAAGATCTAAAGAAATAAGAATTGTTAAGGACTAAATGGACCAACAAACAGTAAAGAGAAAGGAGAGGGAGAGACCAGAGGAGGGGTGGGGGGAACCCCAAGGGGGTCAACACAACAACCAGGCGGGGAGGGATGACAGTGTATGATACTAAAGGTAAATTTTAAAACTTTTAAAAAAGAAAAGAAAATTTTATAACTAACTCTCAGCAAAATTGAAGCATAGTGAGGAGGAAAGAGGGGAACGTGGGAATGGGAGGGGTACAAAAGACTAGCATGATGGTTCATGGGTGGAGGGAGAACCCTGGGGTAGATTACGATGTCAAATAAAACAAATAAAAAATTTAAAAAAAAAAGAAAGAATTGTTATTAGGACTGAAATGGGTAGATGGAGAACTTCAAGAAGTTTGTGAGTGGGAAGTGTCTTTTTGGGTCTCTTCCTAGAATGTAACAAACATGCAGAAATTTCCATTCTCCCAAAACTGAGGACCGGGTGGAGTTGGTTAGAAATTGCCAGACTCTGGTGTAAGGGAAGCCCAGGAGTGGGCACGACCATCATTAGTGAACTGTTTCTTCTTTTCTTGCCCATAGTGCCTTATGGCAGGGCAGGAAAAACTCAGAACAGCAGCCTTAGCTTTTGCCCAGACACCAGAGAGAACATGCCCAAGGAGAAGAGAGATGGAGGGATTCTATGCAGACTGAAGATTAAGCTGCTGCTGAAGATATGAACCCTAATTAAACCAAACTCATGCATTTGTGGAAGAAGTCCTCTCTGGAGTCTGTCTGCCTCATCAAAACCTGCTTAGTAAATCAACAAATCCAAGCTGGGCATGGTGGTGCATGCCTGTAAGCAGCAGCCTAGGAAACTGCGGTAGGGACCAGGGATCGCGGTTCAAGTCTCACTCAGGGCAACGGAGCAAGACCTAGTTCCAAAAAAAATAGCTGGGCGTGGTGGTGCGCGCCTATAATCCCAGCTACCTGGGAAGCTGAGGCTGGGGATTGCGTGAGTCTGTGGTACCCCGGCAACGTGAGCCTGCGGTTCCATGTGCAAAAATAGTGAGACCTAGTCTCAAGAAAAAAAAAATAAATAAACAAATCCAATTACCCTATGCCAACAGGTTCATCTTCCTGACATAAATCATACCTGTAGTCATGCCCTCTGCGGAAATATGCCTGCAACATAGACAGTTGTCCAGTTGTCCAAAGAAACCATTTCCTCCTGATCTTTCTCACCGAGTCTTAGCTTATTAGCGTAGTGTCTGTGCCATAGTAAAAACCTTGGCCATTGTGAGGCACAAATAAGACCTTCCAATAACTCTCCCATGTGTAGGGGTTCCTGGGCTACCGACTTTAAAAAAAAAAAAATCTGCGTGAAAGAGACCAGTTTCAGTGCATTCCTTTACTCTCTGCTTCTATCTCCTGCCCTTACCTGTCTTTTTTTTTTTTTTTTTTTTTTCTTGAGGCCTTGCTATGTTGCCTGGGGTAGTCTGGATCCTGCGGACTCAAATGATCTCTAGCCTCAGCCTCCCAGGTAGCTGGGATTACAGGCATGTGCCACCATGCCCAGCTTGCCCTTACATGTCTTGCTCTTTTCTCTCCCCATCCTTTTTTCTTTTTCTTCTGCCTTTATCAGTTCCCTTTCCTTGTCCTACGCCTTGCTAGTCTTTAGGCTCCATGGGATACTCGTGGAACGAGGTCAGAACACCGACCCACAAAAGCAAAAAGGAAGCAGAGGGCATGTCTCTTACCAAGACCTCTGGCCCACCAGCCTGACTACCTTCTCTGTCCTACTCAAGCCCCCCAGGATGGACATCACTCGTCTGCTCCTGTCTGTTCTGCTGGTCTGTCTGAGCTTCCTCACTGCTTGTAGCCACCTGGCACCTGAGGAGAAGCCCAGGGACGATAGGAGCCTGAGGAGCAACTCCTCCATGAGCCTGTTGGATTTCCCTTCTGTCTCTATCGTGGGTAAGTAGCCTGGCCTTGGCTCTGGCACATGAGAAGATGCTGCAGGAAGTCAAGGGGCTGCTCCCCAGGCTGAACTGGGATTCATTGGTATGGGCTCCTTCTCATTCATTGCTGGGTAACTGTCCCATCCTCGTTGCCAATTTTAAGGGCGAGCATCAGGCATCAGGCTCACCAATCAGCATAGGTTCTTGAATGGTTTTAGTAGTTATACAGACACATCAGACAGGGCAAGTCAGGACCACAGAAGGGGAGGAAGAAGGGGAGGTGGAGGGCAGGTAAGCTCCCTAATCCCCCAGGAATCTTCATACTCTTTCTCTGATTTTCTCTAATGCCCTATCATGCTCATGTGCACATGTTCTCTCTGTGCCCCTTTATCCCCTTTCTCCTAGGCCCAGGTGTGCACACTTACACATGCGTACACCCACTGGACTGCACAATCATGGGGAAGATGCTATACCCCAGGTGCTACAGGCTAATGGAGAAAAAAAACGAACTCTCTTACCCTGCACCCATTCTGCAAAATATTCCTGGAGGAATAAAGTCTGTTGACTCACTTGGTTTGGGAAAGCTCTGCATGCTGCCAGTCTAATACATGGCGAGCACTTTTTTTTTTTTTTTTTTTTTTTTTTTTTGAGACTAGGTCTTGGTATTTTTGCCCATGGAACCACAGGTTCTTGTTGCCCAGGGTACCATGGACTCAAGCAATCCCCAGCCTCAGCTTCCCAGGTAGCTGGGATGACAGGCGCACGCCACCATACCCAGCTATGTCTTTGGGACTAGGTCTCGCCATGGACCCCAGGCAGGACTTGAACCACAATCCCTAGCCCTGGCCGCTTCATAGGCTGAAGCTTACAGGCAGGAGCCACTGTGCCTGGCCCATGGCGAACATTTTTAGAGACTCTGAGAAAGCCCAAAATGAAGACTCTGGTGAACTTTATTTAACTTAGCATTTTCTGAAACTTGTTGAATCACAGAACTCCTCTCAATAGTATCAAACTTCAGAAAATGCTGCAGAATATAACCAAGTCTGGAATGAACCAGTCCTGTCAATCCAGGGTTGAGAAAATACAGGGGAAAATACCAGGGACACTAGGATCTTTTTGATAGTAATGATATTAGATAATACTTGTCATGTGCTAGGTACTATGAAACAAATCCTGTTTTTATTCCTGTTCCACACTTAGGACTTAGGAACGATAATAACTAACATAGTATCACCCAGCACTTTATTAGCAGAGCTAGACTTGAAACCCAGGTGTTAGGCTCCATAATCCAAGCTCAAAATATCCTTAACTTTACCAATATCCTTTTCTGTTTTGCCTCTCACTAGGAAAAGAGGGCATTAGGGAAGTAAGAGCAGGGAAGGAGATGGAGTACATCAATATTGGTTGGTCACCTCTAATGTGCCAATTTATACTTTGTAAACATACTTCATTTATCCTCAAGACAACCCTACAAGATAGGTATGACTACCATATTTGCTGAATAGAAAAGTGAGTCTTAAGGCTATTAAGTTACCCAAGGCCATATGGTTACTAGATGATAAAATCAAGATACAAATCAGGTGCGCCTGGCTCCAGAGTTCTTAAGAAATAGAAAATAGGGGGCAGGTGAGGTGGCACATTCCTGTAATCCCAGCTACTTGGGAGACTGAAGCTAGGAATCACTTGAGTTGGTGGGTTTGGGACGACCCCAGGCAACATAGCAAGACCTAGTCTCTAAAAGAAAGAAAGAAAAAAAGAAAAAGGAAGGAAGGAAGAGAGGGAGGGAGGGAGGGAGGGAGGGAGGGAGGGAGGGAGGGAGGAAGGAAGGAAAGAAAGAGAAAGAAAGAAAGAAAGAAAGAAAGAAAGAAAGAAAGAAAGAAAGAAAGAAAGAAAGAAAGAAAGAAAGAAAGAAAGAAAGAAAGAAAGAAAGAAAGAAAGAAAGAAAGAAAGAGAGAAAATAGGAATATAGAGAACACAGGTTCATCCATGTGGGAGACACTGAGTCCATTTTAGGGTATCAGAGTATTCTTGACCTGCCAGACTAGAAACTAAAGAAGTGACCTTGGGTCACTTCTTTAAGTAATCCAGGGCCAATTAGGTCAAGGAACCAGGCCCCCCCCCGTGGGTGCCACAGGCAGAGCCCAGGATCTGCTTTGATTTCCCCTTTGCTTTCCTTCCGAGGAC
>PVHY01021518.1:0-23793 GCA_004024945.1 Uropsilus gracilis
GGAGCTTCTCCTTGGGACGGTGCTCCTCCAACTTCTTCCTCTCTCCCCCCTGACGCCGCTCCTCCAACTTCTCTCTCTCTCCCCCCCTGTGGCTTCTCCCGGACTCCTTTTTAAACTGCCACCAGCCAATGGGAGCAGAGTACCTTGTTAAATGCTACAACCTGGAGGGGGGGGGGGTTAGGGCCACCCAGTTTCAATAACATCACTTTCCTAATTAAAAAACATGAAATTTGAGATCAGAGTCCATTCTTCATGAAAAGGCATATGGCATCTGTGTTCCAAACAGCAGGTGAGGCAGGGAAGGCAGGATCAGGAGGACTGGGAGTTAGGTGAACCCCCTAGGCCACAGGCAGTCTCATTCTGGGCTCGCACTCTCTCTAGCATTCTCTTTCTCTGGGCATTCTCTTCTTTCTGGTATTCTGCTCATGCTCTCCTCCCCTTCCCATGGGGTGACACCACCCTTTTATCACCTACCTCCTAGGCCCAGGTGTGTGTACTCAACATGTGCCCACTCACTGGGCCAGGTGTGTCCATTCATGGGGAGGGCACGACACCACAGGTGCTGGTCACAGAGGTTAATGGTGAAAGGGCAAAAACCCTGATAATTCATTTACCCTTCAATGCAAGATTTGGCTGCACTTTCATTTTTAAAAATTAAGATAAATAAGAAAGCTAAATATTTAATGACTGAAAATGAATAAAATAATGGGAAAAAAGATTTAGTTCCTGTCTCCTTTCCAGATGTATCTTCCACCATTATCTCAGGTACTCGAAATCACCTTCAGATCCACAATGAAATATGTTCTTTTGCATCCATGCCGTGAATGTTTGCTCTGCCATGCCTTCCCTGATTCATAAAATTTCTTTCTCTTTCAAACATCAGTCCAATGGCATCAAACAATGGCTTGTTTGAAGTCTTTCTAACATTCCCAGACAGTGTTAGATAATCCCTGTCCATGCCCATGGTATCTATTTTATCCATTTCATTAGATTAACCTATCAGGTTGTAGATTCCGTTTACTTATTGTAGTGTACAGTCAGGACAATCTAGCTAGGTTCTATATTGGTTCTAGCAGTTACAGAGACACACTAGGAAGGGCAGAGCCAGGGCTAGGGAGGGGGAGGTAGTGGGGCCTCTGGGTAGCAGGAAAGGTCCCCATCCCCGCCCCATGCCCTTTATCCTCTCTTCCTAGAGGCAAATGGAGAAAAAAGCCTGACCAACTCATTCATTCTATGCTTATATCTCTATATTTCATAGACTGTGGGCTGCTTGAGCATAAGAAGTTTGTTATAAGTGTCATCACCTAAAGTATATCTCTCACTTAACACACCACACCCACACATGTATGCATACACAATCTAAAGCTCCTCATAACTCCCTTGAGATACTATCTTCATTGTTTCTTTACTAGTAAAACTCCTCAAGTGTTTCTCTCCCTGTCTCCACTTATCGCCCCTTCTCTCTGAAACCTGTAAGGCTGAATTGGGGGGCTGTGGCCCCATCTCTGTAATAAGATGCAGCTGAGGAGGAAGACACCACCAGGCAGAGAGCTGGTGAAGCACGTGGAGCAAGGAGTGAAGCCTTGAGAGAAGACAAGGCAAACATGAAAAGAACACAGGATGAGAGAGCTTATAAAAGTGCATGCAAGGAGATAAACACAGTCACACATACCCAGACAGAAGCAGAGGAGGAAGAAGCAGGTGCCATGTAGGCGCCCAGCCCAGGCCGTGGTCGGTCTGAGAAAACCTGTGAGCTTTTGGAAACCTGGACTTGGTTACAAGTGTCCCTGACAAGAAGGCAGCTTGCTGAAAAGAAGTCTTGGTTACGACTGTCCCTGACAAGAGGGAAACTGTAGAAACCTGTATAAACCTGGTAGAAACCTGGACTTTTTTTTTTTTTTTTTTGAGACTAGGTCTTGCTATGTTGCCCGGGGTAGTCCCAAACCCACGGACTCAGTGATCCCTAGCTTCAGCCTCCCAAGGCTGGGATTACAGGCGCACGCCACCACGCCCAGCTATCTTTTTGAGACTAGGTCTAGCTATGTTGCCTGGCATAGTCTCAAACCGGTGGATTCAAGCGATTCCTAGCCTCAGCCTCCCAAGGCTGGGATTAAAGGCATGCACCATCGTATCTGGCTTAGAAACCTGGACTTCTTGTTGACTGGACTGGGGTGAGGTGTCCAAGGAGCCTAGGTGGCCCTGAGGACTCGGTTCCTTATAGTTTCATTAATTTTTTTATTAGTTTATTTTGTTCTTTAGATCACAACCTCTGTAAGTGGTTTTGGGGATACCTCCCCCCTCCTCCCTCTGGTGCCCCTTCTATTCTCTCAAACCCCACTCTTTGTTGTTTACTAGTTGTGCTAAATCCATTAGTCTCTTTCCTATGGCAGTGTCCTTCCATTGGGTGGGTGAGGGACTGTGTTGTTGGAACCAGGCGAGCTTTGCTGGTAGGTTTTCAGTCTTAAGTTTGCGTTGGGTGGCCATTTGTGATCTGTCCATGTTTTCTTGCTCCGTCTTCTCCAATCCCATCTCCACTGCTTTGCTGCTTTTCCTTATGGCTCTGTTGTGAGATTTAGGGGGTCTCACCCCCAGTCTGTGTTGGTCAAGAAGTTTCTCTATGAATACAGGTGTCTGTGAATGGTCTTTGAAGATCATCTCCTCTGCTTCAGTTTGCAGTTTTGATGTGGGGCCGATTACCCCATCTTTGGTCATCCTCTCCTCTCCCGTAGTGTGGGGAGGGGGTGTTGCTCTGCTTGAAGGCATCTCCAAAATGAAGTCCCGGGTCTTCTTTGCCCGGCGAGTGCACAAGTGCGCATGGTGACATCATGTCTCTACAGTTGTTTCTCTTGTCTCGCATGTACTGGTTCTCTCGGTTGTCCATCTGCTGTGTCCATCTCAGGCTTGTGGGCTGGATTTTTGCATGGTCCTTCACCCGTTCTATGTTGGGGTTGGGGTTGCGCATATTCTTGGTCCTCTGAAGTTTACCTGGAGTAAGAGAGAAATGAAGGGGCTCCCCGCCCCCGCTTACCCACGTGCTTGTAACTCCTGGCGCGGGGGCGGCCAGGCCTGTGCCCTTCCATGCTCCCCTTGGGCCAGGAGCAGAGGGCAACATGGCTCCGCCAAACCGAGCTTCAGATGGCTGCCCTGTGAAGAGCAGTTCCTGCACCCCATCCCCCCCCTCCAGGGCCTACCCAGATGGGGGGCTTACCCCAGAAACCTGACCCTCTTCGTTTCCCGCTGGCAAGGGCTATTGTCTCATTAATAAACCCTGTTTCTATTAAAACCTGGTCTTGCACTGCTGTGACGTGCAGGTGGACAAACCTGGTAGTGGCAGGTTTAAAGACTGATTTTGCCCTTGTGAGACCGTTTGAGCTAATTTACCTGCCTCTCACCTGCTTACAAATATTTTTTAAAAATTGTATTAAACAAGCTATTCCATCAGTATATAAGTTTCAGGTGTACATCATTATAATTGATTCTATACTACATTGTTATTAACAGACATCCAGTTGCATCTTTCACCATAAAACTGATCCCTTTTCCCTCTTAACCATCTTTCTTCCCCCTTCCTGAAGGGGGTTGAGTTCCAAATTTGGTGATATAGTCTAAAAATTTATTTTTGTTTTACTTAGTTTCTCTGTTCTTTTTCTCTATATACCACATATAAGTGAAATAATTATCATTTGTCTTTCTCTGACTTATTTCACTAAGCAGTACACCTTCTAGATCCTTCCATGCTGTTGCAATGGCAGGCTTTCATCTCTTTTACATTTGAGTAGTATTCCATTGTGTATATAAGTTACATCTTCCTAATCCACTCATCTATTCTTAGGTTGTTTCCATAACTAGGCTATTGACTCTACCTTCAGGATAGATCCCTACTCTAAGCACATCTCACCATCTATGACTACCAACAATAACCAAGCCACCACTAGCTCTTGCCTGGATTGCTAACTATTCTCCCTCTACCATTGCCCCCTAGTACTTAGCAGAAAACTGAAGCATTTTTTTTAAAGCATAAATAAAATCACATCACTTCCTGCTTGAAATCTTCTAATGACACCCGCACCCCACTGCCAGCCATGGTAGCTGATCGCAACACCCCGCGGACGCAGGTGGTTTCCGCCCCAGGTCTGGGGGTTGGGGGACCACTAGGGACACGCCTCGGTGAGGCCGAGGTGGCCAGTGAATGGGCACCCCTCCATGTTTGGACCCCGGCAGCATTCTGGCAGAGCAAGGGGTGGGGGGGTTGGGTGATGACTAGATGCCCCTCCTGTTTTACTCTTACTCCACTCCACTTAGACCCCTGGAGGAATAAGAGGAAACAAAGAACACAAGCACCGACATAGAGTGGGTGAGGGACAGAGTAAAGAGCCTGCTCACACATCTGAGCAGGATGCAAGAGAAGAAAGATCGAGAAAGCCAAGGCATACTGAGCAGAAAAATGACCATGTGATGACTTATCACAGAATCAATTCTACAGTCTCACCAGGAATGGATAGGGCATAATTCCAGACTGATATGCCATCTAAGAGTGCAGGGTGACCTGCCCCATTCCTAGGGGAGGAAGCCCACGGATCCGAGGCATTGGCTTCAAAACAAAGCAGCAAACCAAGGGAGAGAAAATGACCTACAAAGGACTTCAAAAGATACCTCTCCACGAGTAACTTCCTTACTGACAATGACTGGGAATGAGCCCCCCACCCCCCAAGCCAGAGGAGTGAGCTACAAATCAAAAAACAGCAAAACAACACAGAGAATGGACTATAAGTGACCTCAAATGAGCACGGACAGACTGCCCAATGCAAAGTTAAGAATGAAAACCTACCAGCACATTTACCATATCCCAGGAACACAGTCCCTCACCCAGCAAAAAGATATTGCCACAAAAAAGGAAAAGACCAAAGGACTTAACATAGACCAACAAATATAAAAGAGAGAGGAGTCAGAGTGAACAGAGGAAGTGTCAGGGGGAAGGGAAGGCAATCCAATAATTGATGACTGATATAAGAAATTAAATAAATAATTATTTAAAAAATTTTTAAAATAAAGTTGAATTCACAAGTAAAAAAATAATAATAAAATAAAATCTTCTAATGGCTTCTTGTGCTACAAGAAATTGCATAATTTAGCCCCTGGAATCTCTGTGTCCTCATATCCTACCTCTCTCCTCTCATTTATGCCGCACCAGATGCTATAGCATCTAATACACCAAAGCTGTGCCTCTAATACACCAGTTACCGCTGCTGTCTCAGCTTTCTGTGTGTGTGTTTTGTGTTTTGCTTATTGAGGTAATATTGGTTTACTACACTGTATATGTTTTAGGGGTATAGGTTCACACCCCTACAAATGTATGTTACCACACCACATTCAACACCAAAGCATTGCTAATGCTCTACTCCAGTCCATGGGGCCCCCATCGCCATCAGTGTTTTTGTACTTGCACTTCTCTCTGCCTAGAGTGATCTTCCTCTAGATAGTTACATGATTTATTCCCTCACTTTTTTAAGTTCTGTGCTCAACTGTCACCTTATCAGAAAGGACACTTTATCTAAAATAGCAACTTGCCCCCCCCCATTCTACTCTGTCTATACCCTTATCTTACTTTTTTTTTTTTTTTTGAGACTAGGTCTCTCTGTGTTGCCCAAGGTAGACCCAATCCAGGATCAGATCTGAGTAGTCCAGAGCCCGGATCGGATCTGGGATCCCGCAGACTCAGGTGATCTCCAGCCTCAGCTTCCCAGATAGCTGGGGTTACAGGCGCATGCCACCACACCCAGCTATTTTTTTGAGACTAGGTCTCACTATGTTGCCCAGGGCAGGTCTCAAACCCACAGACTCAAGCAATTCCTAATCTCGGTCTCCTTTACTAGACTGGGATTAAAGGCGTATACCACCGCAACCGGCCCTATACTCTTATCTTACTTAAGTTTTCTTTATAACTCCACCTTATTCATTCATTCATTCATTCATTCATTCACTCACTCTTTCTTGCCTGAAATGGAGGAACTTTCATTTTTTATTAATATTGTATTCCCAACACTCAGGTCACAGCCTGACATATAATATTCACTCACTCATTAAATAGTCTTTGAACGAGTTAATGCATTAATGTTTTCTAGTTTTTAGAAAACTGAACAATTACATAACTGAATGAATATATCTCTATACCACAGGACCCAGTGTAGTACCAGGTACACAGTTGATATTCAATATGTTTGTTGAAAGAATGAATGAATGAAGCCTATAAACATGCTCATATTTACAAGTCTTTTTAAAATATTGTGATGAACTATCTCATCTCTCTCTCTACTTATGACAGTTTTCCCTTTAATAGCCTAGCTTTCTCACCTTTCAGTCATTATCTTTTTGGCCTAACACTTTTATGGAAAGTATTCCAAATTAAAAAAATTGTTTACTCTTTTATTATTTAATTTTTTAAACCATGCCTATCTATAAAGAATAATAGAAACTATATATATATATACATATATATACACCTGTTTGTAATTTAAAGAATAAAGTGAATACCCATGAAGACACCAATCACCCTGAGAAACAAAATAATACCAGAGCTTCCAAAGTCCTCTTTATACGCATCTCAATTGTCTTCTTTTTTACCACAAAATATAATTGCTTTCCAGACTTTTACTCTTCTTTATTGCTTTTTCACTTGAATTTTTTAACTTTACACACATAGTCATATTGTATGAATTTTTCTGAATTTGCTCTTTCCATTATGCTATGGGATTCATCCATACTGGTATTTGTTGTTGTATTCATTTTCACTAATGTGTAGTGTTCTATTTTATGATTATACCTCAATTTACTAAACCAAGTGTCCTGCTGAAGGACATTTGAGCTGTTTCCACATTTTTGCTATTAAGGTTAATGCTTCCATTAGCACTCTTGAATTTTGTACCTATATTCTGACACATTTATACAAGGATTTTTCTAGTGTGTACGGCTAGTGAAATTGGGTAACAAAACAGGCAAAGCAGAGAACTTAACTTATAAATGGGTCCTTTAAACCCAGTTACTCATTGGGTTCGTCCCACTCTGCTGAGCAGGAGCAAGACCACACTAACCTAAAAAGGAAGCAAAAACAAGCCAGGTGTGGTGGTGCATGCCTGCAATCCCAGCTACCTGGGAGGCTGAGGCTAGGGATCACTTGAGTCTGCAGGTTCAAGACAACCCTGGGGAACACAGCGAAAGAAAGAATAGAAAGAAAGGAAGGAAGGAAGGAAGGAAGGAAGGAAGGAAGGAAGGAAGGAAGGAAGGAAGGAAGGAAGGAAGGAAGGAAGGAAGGAGAAAGAAAGAAAGAAAGAAAGAAAGAAAGAAAGAAAGAAAGAAAGAAAGAAAGAAAGAAAGAAAGAAAGAAAGAAAGAAAGAAAGAAAGAAAGAAAGAGAAAGGCAAAAACAGATTTACTTATCAAAAGACAAACAAGTCACTGAGGGTACAAGGGACTCCTTTGGTTATCTTACCACACAGTCCAGTCTTTAGTTCAAAAGGCTACATGTGACCTTCAGCCATGTGCTTCCACAAAATAGCGACTGTCCCACCTTCAAGACAAATGAAAAAAAACAAAACAAAACAAGATGATGTTATTGATCTTCCTCCATAGGCACAGCTGTTCACTTCAAGCCAAATGAAACCAAGATGGCATTGTCAATCCTCTTTCAAAAGCAGGAGATTCAAATCCAATGAAGAAACCAAGATAGTGGTGTCAATCTTCCTCCCTCCAACATTCTTTCAGACTCAACTCTGAAGTGGTCCAAAACCATTAAGACTCACTTGATGCAACAGCAACAACTGCTTCAGACGTCTCACAATGAAAACAGCAACATTCCAAATTTTCTTCAGGTCTCCAGACAATTCCCAAATATCATAGTTTCAAAGTTAAAGTAAATTTTCAACTATCATGTTTCCCAATTGAGCTTACAAAGGTCACAAGTTTTTCCAGTATGTTTCCCTGGGCTCCTCACCAGTCCAAGTTATGGATGAAAGCCCACAGTGTGGCTTCCTTCCCTGCCCTGTTGCCACACATGGCGGCAGCAGCTCCAAGGCCTCCAGCCTCCCTGCTGCTCACTTCTCTCCTCTCTCTTCTTCTTCTTTCTCTCTGTCTCCTGCTCTCCAGCCATTTTCCTTCTTAAATCCCCTCTCTGTTCTCATGAGAAACCTTGCCTTCCTTCTCCAAGTCTCTGCCCATCAGGATACAATGGCTGCTATCTCAAGGTCGCACCATCATGATGGGGGTCATGACCCTCCAATTTTACCACAGCACTACTATCACTAGGGGTGGAATTGTTGAGTTAGATAGAGTATAAGCATGTTCAGATTTACTATCAAGATGCATATGAAGTGATTTTATCTGCTACATTTCTGCGGGCAGGATTTCCATTGTTCAACCTCCTCAATGACACTAATAATATCAAATGTTTTAATATTTTGCTGTTGTGATGGATAGGTAATGAAGCTCATTGTAGTCTTTTCATTTTCCAGTGATGGGATAGTTCATCTTTTCATTGTTTATCAGTCATTCCCATTTCCCCTCCCATGAATACCTGTCTATGTCATTTGGTGAATGTTCTTTTGGGTGACTTGTCTTTTTCTTATTGATATTTACTTGCTTTAAATATGTGTATATGTGTATGTATATGTATATACATTCAGGATAGTGATCCTTTATCAGTTATATGAATTGCAAATGTCTTTTGCAAGACCATATGACCTTTTAAAATAAAGTCTTACTGAACCAAGTTTGTTTTTTAACAAATATACCAAACTTCTCTTTTTTGGTTTTTGCTTTATGTCCTTTTTGTCCTTCCCTATACTGAGAATTTAGATACATATTTTTTCTTCTAAAAAGCTAAAGCATTTTTACATTGCACATCTAAGTCCTTAATTCAACCAGAATTGAATTCATTATTGTGTGAGGTATGAGGTAACGATCTCATTCCATGTTTTTTCTATATAGATAACCACTTGTCTCAGCACTATTTGTTGAATTGTCCTTCCTTTCCCTAAGGATCTACAATGCCACATCTATCTTCTATGCTGTGGTATCATTACTTAATTTAAAAATGGGTTTTTGACTGGAGGGAGGCCTTCAAGGTGCCCAGGCCATCTTAACAAGTGGCCTGGGCTCATGTGACTTGTCCCCACCCTTCCACCTGGCTTTGCCAGGTATCTGGGTCACTCATGCCCCTGGAACCCCTGGAGACTCCACCCTGCTGATCCCTTTGTGGGGGGGGGACTGCCAGGCACACAGGCCAAGGGGGGGGGGTTAATTACCCCCTGTGGTTTACTCTAAATTCAGTCAGTCAATCTTCAGCAGGAATGACAAAATCACAAATTCAACTGAAGATGCACATGAAGATGGAGGTGAGGAGAAAGAAATAAGGCCTGGGACAAAAGATTGTTTTGGATTTATAGGACACAGGGCTGAGAGACCAAATATAGTGACAACCTGTCTCAGAAATATACCTACAATGTTTCCACAGATGGGAACAAAATTTCCAGTTCAGATCCCTTCAGTGGAAGCAAGGCGCCCTCCATTCCATGGGGAGAAGGCCACAGAGATGGGACAGCACTCCCACAATGAGCCAGAACAACCATTTGCCAGTGCCTATTCCCATCAAGAAACTTTTCTACAGACACTGGCTGGGGAAAAGGCTCCCAATGCTAGAGACCAGAACTATAAGGCAAAGAAGCAGCAAAATGTGACAGAAACTAGGTTGGAGAAGATGACCAGTAAGAACTGGAGGCACTGAAAGGATCCAAACATGTGTGCACTGGCTACTGGTAACAAAGATACATCTGGAAAACTAAGCACAGGCTGCTGTGTCACAGGGAAACATGTTCTCACCTGGGAAAAGAACATTGCTCTAGGGAAGAAAAGGAATAATCCAATGGGCTAAAAATTGACCAACAACTGGCAGTGAAAGAGGAGGTGAAATGACCGGGGTGGGGGTGGGGGGGAGGCAAAAGGAAATGGAAGGGGGAGAAACAAGTCAAAAAAAAAACAAAGGCAAAAAAAAAGATAAACAAATTTTATATAATAATACAAAAAAGAAGACCAAATAAACAAAATAGATGAGTCCCCCATTCCTTGCCCAGCAAGCAGGTTTGGAAGTCTTGAATGGATAAAGGGAGAAAATAAATGGATACATGGAAAAAGGACTGCTGTGGGAACTAGGCCAATAAGCTGATGATCTGTTAAGCTGATCCTGGTCATCAGTCAGGATACATCCAAGACTAGTCAGCCTAACCAATCCATGATGCCTGGAACATAAATAGAGCCTCAGGACCCTCACTGAGCAGCAGATTTTACTGTCTCACCCACTATTTTTCCTAGCAGTGTATTGCAATAAACCTTCCTTTTCTATTGTCCACTCTGCCTCTAGTGAATTCTTTCACCCCCCTGCCTCTGGCCTACACACTGATTCTTTCCTGAGACATTCTTTCCTGAGGCTCTATTCTGTTCTATTCCATATGTCTATTCCAATGCTAATTCTAAGTGTTCTTAATTATTGTTTTATAATAATTACTGGTATCTGAAAGGGAAAATTCCAGTTCCCTCATCTATTTTGTCTTGCCTATTTTATTATTTTTTAAATTTTCATGCAACATTGATCATATTTGTATAGTTATTGTTTCCATTTGGCCCTCCCTATACCACTCCCTGACCCCTGATCCCCCCTGTCTTGCCTATTTTTGATCCATTCCACTTCAATGTAAAGTTCAGAATAGTTTTGCTGAATTCTATGAAAAACTATCTTGGAATTTTGATGGCAGTACATTTGAATCCATTGATCAATTTAGGGCATCTTTATATGTTTACAATATTGACTCTTCCTATTCATAAATTTGGAATGTATCTCTACTTATTTAAGTAACTTTTAATAGTAAAATTGCATTATTTTTTATAAAGGTCTTGAAAGTCTTTACTGAAATGTATTCCTAGATGGCTTATTTATTGTTAAGTTGTATGTGTATTAATCATATTTTATTATGGTAATATTTATTTACAACATCATATTGATTCAGAGGTGTAGGTTCACCTCTTCAGTGGTGTGATTACCACACTATACCTACCACTAAATCACCCATAGTCCTTCCTCCTATAGCCCATTTAGCCCCCTCTCCACCTTCTTTCCCACCTCAAATTCTCCCCTTCTGGTAGGTGGCCTCAATTCTACAGTCAGCTTTCTAGAGGATGTTTTGGTTAGTTTTATCTGTTCTTTTATTTTGCTTCACTATATTCTACAGATGAGTGAAATCACTGAGTTTTTGTCTTTCTCCTTTTTCCTTTTTAAATCACTTAGAATAATCCTCTGCAGTTCCACCCATGTTATCACTAATGGCAAGTTTTCATCCTTTATTAAAAAAAATCTGAGTGGTATTCAGTTGTGTTTATATCACATCTTCTTTATCAAATATATATATTTTTGAAATATATATTTTTAATTATAGTTTCTGCTTGTCCAATAATTCTTCAAGTCAGTCCAAAACTATTTCCTACACTTACCACTTCACTGACCTAGTTTAATTTTCAATGAGTAGTCTTCAGTTCTTGTATGACTTCTCTGTTGCATTTCAAATGCCAATTAATCCTGTACCTCTATTCTTCATGTTTTCTTTTCCCTCTAGCTTCTGGATTACACATTTTCTGACTGCTGAGCTTATTTTTGGTTTTGTTTTTACAATCACCTTACTGATTCCCCTACCTTTGTCTACGCATTAAATGTTGGGTCCCCCACCACAACACACACAGGTTCTGCCCTTGGCCTTGATCTCATCCCTATAACTTTATCTGCCATGCCCCAGGCTAATGTCACAACATAACCTCTGCCCTTAAGCTCCACTGTTTCCATCTACTTGCTGAACATTTGCATTTGGATGTCTCTGACATCTCACCAAATATAATATTTCCCTCATTATCTTTCCCAACCCAAAACATGTTCTTTTAAGTTATCCCTCTGTAATCCCCATCACTATCCCTAATTGCTCAAGGCAAAAAACTTGGATGAATTCACTCTCTCCTTTGGTCATTA
Organism: Uropsilus gracilis; assembly: GCA_004024945.1. NCBI lineage: Eukaryota > Metazoa > Chordata > Mammalia > Eulipotyphla > Talpidae > Uropsilus > Uropsilus gracilis. The sequence continues at coordinate 12,058 of PVHY01021518.1, forward strand.
CATTCCAAGCTACTGTAGCAGTGCTTCAGTTTCTCAAAACATCAACCTTTTTCTGCCTCAGAGTCTTTGTTCTTGTTACTTCCTCTACCAACAATGACCTATCTCTGGCTCAATGTCAGACTGTACCTAATTCACAATTGTTGGACTTGTTCCTGATTCTCAATATTAAAAAATAATGCTTTGATGAACATAATTTACATAAATCTTAATGATTATTTCCGAAAATAAATTTCCAGAAATGGAGTTACTAAAAGCATAGGCAAAAACATTTTCTACTTTATTTTCTAATTTTCTTTTTTTAAATTTTTTATTTTGTAATTATCATACAATATTGGTCATCTCTGTATGATTGTATTGCACCCCTTATTCCCCAACACCACTCCCCTTTCCCCCTTCCCCCCTCTGGTCACTCCAACTCCCCTCGATGCAAGCTGTTGGTCCATGTTTGGTCCACCGGTCTTTTCTTATTTAGGAACTATTTCCTTTTTTCCTGGGTGCAGACTTGCACTCCTGGACAGCAACAGATGAGGCTGCTCGGAACTCCAGGAGTAGCTGAGGCAGATAGGTCGAGCACGTCGGGAGCTTATTGTAGGGCAGATGTGGTGTGCTTCTTCAGGATCCTTTCTGGTGTCTGTCACCTATTGCTAGTTCTGTGCCATGCAGTTTTGATATCTGGGCTTGAGAATCCAACTCCCAGCCGCTGGAGGTGGAGGCATTCCCTGCTGGGGCAGACTTTCCCAGGTGGTTAGTCCAGCTCTTCTCCTCTCTCCTGCTAGCAGTTCTGCCATGGGGCCACAGCCACATCTCTGTGGTTTTCTTCCCCCATCAATTGGTGAAGGAGGGAGCCTCGCTCCCATTGCACAAAACTCTGAGCCTGGGATTTGGTTGCCAAGCCCCTGAGATTATGAAAATTTGTGGTCACCATAATTCCTAGTCTCACCATCCTGTCTCAGTGGTTCTGACCATGTTGTTTGGGTTCAGGTGGTGAGTGTATCCCGGACCATAATTACTTCCTTTCCTCTCCCTTATGTCTGCAGCTGGAGAACTGTTTTATTTTTTTCATTCCTAGAGCAGATCTGATTGGGGTTGGAGTAAACCAGAGGGCTCCCCCCCAACCAAGTGCACGGCAGAGGTGATCATCCCTACCCCCAGCCCACATGGGGGCAGAGGCTGGCTCCCCCAGCCGGAGACCCCTGGACCCCAAGACCCTGAGACTCTGGTGGCAGAGGACTCACCCTACCCCCGACCCCTGCCAGCAACTTAGGTAGGCTTCAGGGGCATGTGCTGGAGGTCCTCTCCAAGGGCCCAAGCCATTTGAAAAGGGTATGAAAATTCTTAAGGACATTGATGTTACCAAGCAATGGATTAGCTATCAGACATGCACAGAAATAGATATGATGACATCAGGTTTGAGAAAAGAAAAAAAAAATTTATTGCAAATCAATTGGCAAGCAGGTAGGAGATAAACTCAACAACTACCTCCTCTATTTAGAAAAGGAATGAGGTTATATAGTCTTTGGAGACCAGGGTTGAGGACAGAGGAGTTATGCTTATTGACTACAGAGTAAAGAAATATGATGTGGCTGAAGTTCATTGGTCAGTTACAGAGAGGTTCATACATGAAGAAGTATGAAGTATCCGCTTTCTTCAGATAACTGGAGTTTTGAATTTCTGTTGGTGGACCCCTCACCTCTAAGTAGCTCCCCTGCTCTGCATTTTTAATCTCCCAACTCCTACTGGCCTTGGAACTCAGCTTAAGGTTAAATGATAATCCTCCAGCCTCTGTTGTTTCTGTAAAACCGAGTCTCAGAAAAGTTTTGATAAATTTGTTTTCCTTTGTTGCTCTAGGGTTTGAAAGTAATTTAACCACTTACCCTCAGTTACATTGATGCACATCATCAACAGTTTTCACCTGAGTTGTGCCATTACATGCCCACACACAGTGTCAAAATATTTTCATTAAAGTAGTATTGTGTTTAAAAATAAGGGTTTTACAGGCCGGGCACGGTGGCTCGTGCTTGTAAGCTTCAGCCTATGAAGCGGCAGGGGCTAGGGATCGCGGTTCAAGTCCCGCCTGGGGCCCGTATAGTGAGACCTAGTTCCAAAAAATAGCTGGGTATGGTGGCGCATGCCTGTAATCCCAGCTACCTGGGAAGCTGAGGCTGGGGATTGCTTGAGTCTGTGGTACCCTGGGCAATGAGAGCCTGCAGTTCCATGGGCAAAAATAGCAAGACCCAGTTTCAAAAAAAAAAAAAAAATAAGGGTTTTACAAAGAGAGCCAAACCCCTGGCTCTCTTTTTATATTATGCTAGAAAAATCACCCAATTATTCTGTTCTTCAGATTTTTCATCTGTAAAAGTGGGCATACTATCACCTATCCTAAAGGTTATTATGAAAATTACAGATAGTGTATTAGGTTGATCCATATGAAACTGCCAACAAAAATTTTTTTCATATGGTTCAGATATCATGAAACATGATATCTGGTAATCATATGGTCATATGGTACCTGGTAACTGTTGAAATTATGATGGAAGAAGTATACTAGAAATAACACCTTTATCTAAACTTTCCAAATTTAGAAGAAATGAGTAGAAATAAACTCCTTGAGGAAAACCTCTAGTAATTTTACTATAGCAGTAGAGGATTCGAGTATAAAAAGGAAAAGGGGAAGAAGAGACCAGAACTATAGGGGAAAAGTGGTAGACCACCCCCCCTTCCCAACTGGAAATATTTCCTATAGTTTACATGAAAATTTCCTTAACTTGTGGAAGATGGGAAAGTATAAATTTCCTAAATTTCATAAAGGAAACTAAGAAAACTATAAACTATATAAATAAGGAAACTATAAACTGTAGAATAGTAAGTTTTATGTGCATGTTTACCTATTGGAAAGCAGGAAAAAGAGAGAAATGTGGGAAGAATCATATAGGATGCTTTAAATGTTGTTTCCAAACATCCAAACTAAATTAGACTATAGAGGGGCTTGGAAATCTATATGTGAACAACTTCCCCAAGTGATTCTGATCAGACAAATCTGGGAAACATTGGTATAAAAACCTACAACTTTCAAGGTGATAACAAACTCATAACATCATGGATAAAGAAATATGATGTGAGGCAGATGGTGATTAGTACAGACAATATTGGTAATGATAATGAAATTAGGAAGAGCGTAATGGTAAGGGATCTGTTATCTAGTTTATTAATCACTGTGGTAGCTTAAACATTTGCCCACAGCTTCTCTACTTCTCCCTCTAGAAGGTGGAACTTTATTTCCTCTCCCCTTAAATATGGACTTAGTGACTTGTATGGAAAAGGAAAAACAGTAATTTTATAGTAGAGAAATCTGGAAGGTAGCTTCTTAACCAAGTGATAAATCATGTTGATATTGTTTGTACTACATGATGAGAGTAGATGCAATGAGAAAGGCACTTCACCTCAGGGTTATTCTTCTCCAAAATGCATGACAATAGTAGAAAGAGAAAAATAACAGACAAACCCAAGTTGAGGGAAATTCTATAAATTATGTAACCAGTATTACAAAGCAGCAAAGTCATGAAAGACAAGGAAAGACCAAGAAACTAGATGGAGGGAGACTAAAGAGACACCATGACTAAATGCAATATAGTGCCCTGGATTGGATTCTGGAACAAAGAAAGGGTATAAATGAAAAAAAAAAAAACAGTAAAATTTGAGTAAAGTCTATTGTAGGTTAATAACATTGTATCAATGCTTTATCAGTTCTCAATTTGATGAGTGTACTATGATAAAATATTAACATTAGAGGATATGGGAACTCTTCCTATTTATGAAACCTTCCTGTAAATAAAAAAATTCTTTAAAATAAAACTGTTAAGGACAAATGCATTGTTTTGCTTTTTAAAAGTTTGTTTTAAAATTTTTTTATTGTCATACATCAGTCATATTTGTAGTTATTGTTCCCCTTAGGTATGGCCCTCCTATCAATGCTTCACCCCTATACTACCACCTGACTCCCCCTTTCCCCCTTCCTCACTCTGGTCACTCCTCTCTCACTGCAAGTCTTTGGTTGATGCTTGGACTGCTGGTCTCTTCTTTTTCTTTACTGGAGCAACATTCTTTTCCTGGGTGAGGACCTGTACTCCTGGGACAAGCAGACCAGGCTGCTCAGATCTTCAGGAGTAACTCTAAGACAGGTAGCCAGTCTGGGCATGTCAGGAACATCGTGCAGGGCAGGTGTGTGGTGTGGTTCTCCAGGTCTCTTTATTGTGCCGCTTCCTATGGTCTCTTTATTGTGCCGCTTCCAAAGGAGATTGTCTCCTTTTCTCCAGACTCATGTGCTACCTGGGTTCCATGCCTCCTCATTCATCCTCCATCCCAGAGACTGTTACATGAGGCTGTTTCTGAGCCTTACAATTCTGGTGCCTGGCATTGGAAGCCCAACTCCCAGTCATTGGCAGTGAAGTTCCCTGGTGGGGACAGACTCCAGCAAGTGATTGGGCCAGCTCATCTCCTCTTTCATATTTCCAGTTCTGCCAGAGGGCTGCAGCCACATCTCTGAGGCTTTCCTCCCCCATTGAAAAAGGAGGGAATTTGTTGGCATTGCACACATCTCTGGACCCAGGGCTTGGTTCCCCGGACCCCAGATATGTTGTAGGTAGAGCTCTGTGACAGGTCATCACAATAGTTAGTCTCACAATCTTGTCTCTTGTGATTCTGACCAAGTTCTGTTTGGGTCCTCCCCAGGTGATGAGTGTATCCAGGACCTATATTTGTTCCTCTCCTCTCCAGGATGTTTGCTGCTGGAGTGCTGGTTTTCTCATTTCCAGTGCAGGTCTAATTGAAGTGGGAGTAAACCTGAGGGTGAACCCCCCATGTAACCTTTTAAGTTATATGGTAGTACACAATTTTAAGGTTTTATTATTCTTACTATTTAGTATACCCATTATATTCTTTTATACACATCAATTATATCATAATTTTTTAAAAAGAAAAAACTCATGGGACCTCAAATGAGTCATCAGAAGAGATCTGTGAGATTTTAACACCATTGAACTGACTTGGGATAAACACAGAATAGATTGCTCCAATAGTTAAAAAGTTTTATTTCAGTGGTTATATTGAGTTATAACTGATGAAATTATGTATTAACAGAGTAAGAATAGAACACAAGTCATAATATAAGAGTTCAGAATAGAGGTCAAATTCATCAATAATTGCCAACACTGTTTGGTGGGGAGCTGTACCTATCCTTATAGAGAAGATAGGTACAAGAGGTTATCACAACGTAAATGGTATCAGCAATTAAAATCAGTTAATGTAACAACCAGACATCCTGTACCTTTCCCATGATACAACAGGAAGTATACACCTCAGCTTACAAAGCATGTTATTCCTCCCTCCCTCTTGCAAATAAAAATATTTTGATCAGTTTCCAGTCTGAAGGGGAGACCTTGGGAAGCCTGCTCTCTCTTGAGTAGAGGGTATGGGTAGGGGGTCCCCTTCCCCTCTGGGTACATTACCACCTCAGCCATTCCTCAGCTTGAATGAGAAAAACAACAACCCAGATACAGATAGACTGGAAGAGACAGAGAAATAAAGGCCCTGAACACACCCATCACCTGCTCAAAGAGTATGGTCAGAACTCGAAGACACAAGATGGTTGTGGATGAGAGTAAAGACATATCACCAAGTAACATCAACATTTCTAGTGATGGGGCTAAGCTCCCCACCCAGAGACACTTTCAACATGAGCAAGGAGCTCCCCATCTGGGGAGCAAAGTCACAAAGAAGTGTCAATAGCCCACAGAGAACTGTGAACCAAAAGAGAGTAGTGAGCCAGACCAACCACCAACTGAGGTCTGTACCCACCGGGGAACTCCCCCATGGCCAACAGCTGGGAATTGGTTTTCCAAAGCCAGTTACCAGAGTTACAAGGCCAAAAAAGCAGCACCAAGGGACAAACAATGGGATGAATGGATGAGACAACCAATAAAAACAAGAAGACACTAAAACCAGAGATCATAAGGGTCCTGAGAAAAAGAGACTGCCTCCTCCACCACAGGAAAATTCCACAATGAAGAAATGGAGAGAGCCACTCCACACACCAGTCTGACAGGAGGTTCACCAACATGCTCAGAAGGGCCACCTACCCTAAGGTTATTCATGGAGATCTGATCAGCCTGGTCTGCAGTCCCCTAGGAATGCAGGACTTCACCCAGGAGGACACTGCTTCAGAAAAGAATACAAAGAGACCAACGGGCCAATCATCAACCAACAACTGACAATGAGAAAGTGAAAGTGAAAGTGGGAGACAAAAGAAAGGCTTTTCAACTTTGACTTTAACACATACAGGCCTGCTTCTCTCTCCCGAGCAGGCTACTAGCAGTTCCTTTGCAATTACCTTTAACTTTAACTGGATACACCTATCTGCCTGCTTCTCTCTACAAGCAGGCTACACACTCTTCATTAGCATTTTCACTGATCACCTTTACCATTAATATGCAAAAGCCAGCCAGCTGCTCTTTGCCTTCATCTCCAAAAACAAAAAAACAAAAAAACAAAAAACAAACAAACAAAAAAAACCCAAAAACCAAACTTAAAACCACAGTTTAAACTCTTATAGGTTCTTTCACCATCCCTAGCCTTCTCAACCAAAATATTAAACCAATGCAAGACTAACAATGCAAACTAATTTATTTCTAACAAAGTGATTTTCTACTTACTGCAAAAAAAAAAAAACCATTTAAGTAAAACTCCGATTAACACTGTCCAAAACCTTTTTCAGCATTGTCCAAAGTCCTTTCTCCAGATTGCCCAAAAATCCTCAGTCTCTCAGTCCTGATCATCTCACCAATGTTCAGTCAGAGTTCATCTCGAGATGCTTAAAGACATATTCCTTTGACTGCTCCTTTGGCTTGCTCCTCCTTGTCTTCCACAAGGAGGAGTTTTGTGTTTTCCTTGTCTTCTAGGTAGCAGAAACTCCATGGTGCTGGAGTTCACTTTTTTTTCAGGCCTAACTTTTGCACGGCCTCTTCCAGACACCAGTTAAACTCAGCAAAGCAAACGCCAACATGGAGTTTAAATCTGCAAACTTCTTAACTGCCGTTAGCACACATGCTGCTAGCCCAGGTCAGCCAAGGGTTGCAGGTCCCCAGGCTCTGGCCAAGTCCACATGGCTCACATCTTTACTCTACAAGATGGCCAATTCCCATCTCTTCTCCATTAAATCTCTCTATCAGATCTCCATATTGGAATCCGAATCTTTGTTTACACACCCTTTATATACCCTGATTTCCCACCTTCCAGGAAACCTGTTCACCTTCCTCCCTCCTGAATCTCCCTGAAGGGAAATTCCAACTAAGGTCATTCTCACATTTTAGCATACCTGTCCTTAAAATCTGCAATCTTAAACAGGAGACATTGGGGGGGGGGTGGTAGCACACCCTATCAAAAGGAACTGGAGTGACCAGAGGGGGAACCAGGGGAAAGGGTGGAGGGGGAAGAACCATGCTTACAAACACAAGCTATATAAGCAAACAATAAGAAAAATAAAAAGTAAAAAGTAAATAAAAACATTTTGGACTTGAATCTGATCATGTCTCCTGGTCTAACTATTCTTTATAAGATATACAAAGGATAGAAGAATATGGGAAGGCTATCAGCCATATTGTGAGAAAGTGAAAAGACCTTGATTCCTCAACAAAGAAATGTCCAGAGGTGGGGGGGCAGAAGGGGGGTTGAGAGAGAGAGGAATCACAGTTTCTAATGAGCTTAAAAGACATATGAACCAAATACAATCTAATTTCAATAAGCCAGTGTACAAATACATTTTTTTTGGAGACAAAGGGGACATTTGAACATAGATTGAGTATTGCTTTTAATGTGTGATAAAGGCAGGGGAATTATTTAATTTTAAAGATTTCATCATTTAGAGATAATTAGTGAAGAAATGATTAAATATGTCTAGAAATTGTTTTAAAATACTATCGCACCTCTCCAGAAAGGGAGGGGTGAGGTTAGAGTAAAGAAAACTGGGAAAAATGTTTTTGTTGCCTTGGGGTAGTCCTGATCCTGCGGTCTCAAGCGACCCCCAGTCTCAGCCTCCCAGGTAGCTGGAATTACAGAAGCATGTCAACACACCTGGCTGCTTTTTTTGAGACCAGGTCTCTCTATGTTGCCCGGGGTAGTCTTGAACCCACGAACGATTTTATCCCAAGCCTCTTGCCTCCCAATACTTAGACTACAGGTGTGTACCACCACGCCCGGCTGGAAAATGTTATTTATTAAAGCTTGATAAGGGTGTCCAAGTGTGTTAGTTAAACTGTTAAGGAGGAAACTTCCTTCCACTGGTCTAATAATTAAGATGACATAAGACAGACTAATGGGAGAAAAACAAATTTAATCTCAGAGATAGGGGACTCCCACAAAGACTTGGGCAATTAGGGTTATATATGCTATCCTCACCTAGGGAGAAAAAAGTGGGGTCTGGCACTTCAAAGATAATTTACAGGATGCTGGGAAAACGAAATGTTTGGTAAACAACACTTGCCATGACAAGCACAAAGGGATAATGAGAGGAATTTGAACAAAAAGGTTTTGATAATTTTTTTGACACTTTGTTTGTTTATTTATTTTTATTCTTATTTTTTGAGACTAGGTCTTGCTATTTTTGCCCATGGAACCGCAGGCTCTCGTTGCTCGGGGTACCACAGACTCAGGCAATCCCCAGCCTCAGCTTCCCAGGTAGTTGGGATGACAGGCGGCGCCACCACTCCCAGATATTTTTTGGAACTAAGTCTCACTACAGGCCCCAGGCATGACTCGAACCGCGATCCCTAGGCCCAGCCGCTTCATAGGCTGAAGCTTATAGGCACGAGCCACCGTGCCCAGCGCTGTTTGTTTATTTTTGAGACTAGGTCTCGCTATTTTTGCCTGTGGAATCACAGGCTCACGTTGCCCGTGGTACCACGGATTCAAGCAATCCTCAGCCTCAGCTTCCCAGGTAGCTGGGATTATAGGCACACACCACCACACCCAGTTATTTTTTTTGGAACTAGGTCTCGCTCCACTGCCCCAGCAGGATTCGAACCACGATCCCTGGTCCCCACCGCGGCTTCCTAGGCTGCCACTTACAGGCATGCACCACCATGACCGGCCCTAGTTTATTATTTTTAATATTTTTATTTTGTAATTATCATACATTGGTCACATTTGCATGGTTGTATTGTACTCCTTACTCCCCACCGCACCCCCTCCCATTTCTCCCCTTTCCCCCTCTGGTCACTCCAACTCCACTTGCTGCAAGCTGTTGGTCAGTGCTTGCCCACGGGACTTTTCTTTTTTGTTTTCACACTATGTCCTTTTTGCCCTCTGGGTGCAGACTTGCACTCTTAGACAGCAAGAGAGGAGGCTGCTCCTGATCTCCAGGAGTAGCTGAGGCAGTCAGGCTGAGCACATTGGGAACTTGTAGGGCAGATGTGGTGCACTTCTCTGGGATCCTTTATGGTGTCTGTCACCTGTTGCTGGTTCTGTGTCTTCTGGTACTGGCAATGCAATTTCCAGCCTATGGAAGTGAGGTGTTCCCTGAGGGGGCAGACTTCTCCAGGAAGTTCGTCCAGCTCCTTTCCTCTCTCGTCAGCAGTTCTGCCATGGGGCCATAGCCACTCATGGTGGCTTTTCCCCCCATTGATTGGCAAAGGAGGGACTCTTTTGAACGTGGCATGCTGATGTGGGCCGGGGGTTTGATTCTCCAGTGCCAGAGATAATGCAGGTGTGACAGGTCACCACAGTTGCTGGTGTCACCTTTCAGTCTTGTTGACTCCCAACAGTGTGCTTGTTGCACCCAGGTTGAGAGTGCATCCAGGGCCATTACTACTTCCTCACCTTTGCATTATAGCCGCTGCTGGATTCTTCATCCCTAGTACAGGTCTATTGAGGTTGAAGTAAAACAAAGGGGGACGCCCCTCCCCAGCCTGAGCCCAGCAGAGGTGCTCAGCCCCCACCCCCTGCCCACGTGGAGGCAGAGGTGGGCTTCCTTCCTTAGCCTGAGTTTCCTGGACCCAGAGTTCTGGAGACCCTGAGGTCCTGGTGGTATAGGATTCATCCTTGTCCCCCACCCCCGCCCCTGCTGCCAGCAGCCTAGGCCACTGCAGGGATGCACTGGAGCTCTTCCCCAAGAGCCTGCCTGGTTCGAAAAGACCTTGGTTCCCGCTTCCAGCCTGACAAGGCTCACTGGGCCAGGTCCTGAAGGGGGGGCCTACTAATCCCCTCTCCCACTCCCTTAGGTGCCCCACTCCCACCCCTGGGCACAAAAAGGGTGGAGGTCAGGGTCTCCAGCCCCAAGGTCTCTAGAACCTGAGATCCTGAGAGCTCGGTGGTGCAGGATTTACCCTATCCCCTACTGGGGGCTCCCCAGAGGGCCAGGCCTTTGAGGAGACCTCAGCTGCTGCTCCCAACCCAGCTTGGATCAGGACTGGGCCTAGAAAGCAGGGCTTACAAATCCCCTCTCCCAGCTCTGAACCCCCAGGGTTCTCCATCCCCCTACTAAGGGAGGAGTCCAGGTCCCCCAACTCAAGACCCCCAGACCCCGTGACCCCAAGACCCCAGTGGCATGGGTTATGCCCTGCCCACACCCCCTCCAGAAGTCTAAGCTGCAACAGAGGCATGCTGGGGGCCTCTCCCAGACCTGGGCCGTCTGGGGGGACTTCAAGTCTCTCCTCCCCACCCAGCTAGGACTAGGGTTGGGCCCTGGAAGGCTGCAGTCTACTGATCCCCCCTCCCCAGCCTGAGCCTGGCAGAGGTGCTCAGCCTCCACCCCCTGCCCACATGGAGGCAGAGGCCAGCTTCCCCAGATTGAGATCCCTGAACCCAGAGTCCCAAGACCCTGACGTCCTGGTGGTATAGGACTCACCTTTGCCCCCCACCCCCACCAGCCACCTGGGCCGCGGCGGAATGTGTTGGAGCTCTTCTCCAAGGGCATGCCTGGTTCGAAAAAGCAGTTTTGATAATTTACCACGCAGTCTACTACATTAGTGCACATTCTTGGTAAACTCTAGTGAAAGCTTGTTTCCTGGAACATGTCCTGTATCTAAACTATAGCTAACTCTTAATCATAAAGGGGATCAGAAGCACCACCACCACCTCCCTGCCCCCATTTGAAATCCACTTGTAACTTTTGACTCCCCCCAAACTTAACTACAGTTGTCCCTTGCTTTCAGAAGGAGATTAGTTTCCAGACACTCTGTCCCACACCAAAATCCACAAATGCAAGGTACCCTAATAGCTTGCCATTCATATTTGCAGCTTCCACATTCATACAAGATTGAATCTGTGGATTCAGAAGTTCAGATAGAAAAAAACAATCCATGTATTCATGGATCTACTCAGTTCAAAACTCTATTCAAAGGCCAAGCATATTGAAATGATCATGTGGGTTTTTTTCCCTTTTTTTGTTGATGTGGTGAATGACGTTGATACCGTATGTCAAACCAGTTTCTTCCCTGGAATGAATCCCACTTGGTCTTGAAGGATGACTATCAATATATTATTGAATTCTTCACTTCCCTTGTCAAGTTTGCTCCCTGGTATGTCACCCTTTGGTGTGATTGCTAATGAGGTTGCTTTCTTGGTTTCTATTTTTTAAATTTATTGTTTGTGCATAAAAATGCAACAGACTTGTGTATCGTTCTTGTATCCTGTGACTTTACTGTATTCATTTATTATTTCTAGTAGGTTTTTGGTAGAGCCTTAGCT